>JAYDZE010259845.1:0-19605 GCA_034509125.1 Monilaria moniliformis
TGAGCTCCTCTGATTGCAGTAATGGTGGTTCTGGCATGTTAGCTGTTTCTGGAAGAGACTGCTGTAGGTTGTTTGCAGTGTTCCTAGGTAACGACCTGTAGTTGAGATGAGTTCTGAGTATTGAACTAAAATGTGGACGTATGCAGGGTTTTAGAAAAGTTGATCCCGATAGATGGGAGTTCGCTAATGAGGGGTTTCTGGGAGGGCAGAAGCATCTCTTGAAGACCATCAAAAGGAGGAGGAATGTGATGCAAGGCGTGGTGTCTCAACAAGCTGGGGGCGCTTGTGTGGAGTTGGGGCAATATGGAATGGATGAAGAGCTCGATAGGTTGAGGCGAGACAGGAATCTTTTAATGTCGGAGATTATGAAGCTCAAGCAACAGCAGCAGAGCTCAAGGCAGCAAGTCATGGCAATGGAAGAAAGGCTTCAAAACACAGAGAGGAAACAGCAGCAGATGCTGAGCTTTCTTGCTAAAGCTTTCAAGAGCCCTACGTTTGTTCAGCAATATGTGGACAAATACGCAAATGACAAGAAGAACATTGAGATAGGCCAGAAGAGGAGAATAAGTATGAGTCCTAGTGTCGAGAACCTGCAGGATGTTGCGACTGTGTCCACGGGAAGTAGTCTGAATTATGCTAGGGACGAGCGGGAAGAGCTTACGGGTATTCAACTGAGGGTGGAGAGTCTTTTCTCTTCTGTGATGGAGGATGGATCGAGCACGGATTTGAAGGGCCTCTCAACTGAGACAGACCCAGACCCCTTGACTGGTTACACCAACATGAATGATATGACCAATATGTGGGAGGAGTTCCTGAGCGATGACCTTATTGTTGGAGACGAGGCAGAAGAAGTCCTTCCTGCTGATCGCTTGTCGGATATAGAGGTTGAAGAGTTGGTAGCTAAAACACCGGATTGGGGTGAGGATTTACAAGACATTGTAGACCATTTAGGATTCCTTTAGGTCTAGGCATAACAATTCTAATTGGGTTCTTGTCGCCTTGGCCTCCTCGTACACACACCTTCGTGCATCATTGTGTCTGATTTGATTCGTATATGTTGAAACCAGTCTTGTAAACACCTTCTTGCATCATCGTGTCTGATTTGATTCGTATTTGTTGGAGCCAGTCTTGTTCTTACATCAGTTTAGTTGGAGGCCAAGAGTTAATCGTACTGCTGTGTATTCTTGGTGGAGTTCAATCAATTTTATCTTCTTTATTTTGCTTTTGAATCTGTTGTCTTAGCTTCACCTCTTTACTTTTTTCACAATATTTTCTTTTTCCCTCTCTGCAGATGGATGGATTAAGCTTGAGCTATATCAGAAGGTTTCACCCTCCTTTCAGTCTTAGAATGTGGTGCGTTGCCAACGTCTAACCCATTTCATTATATTTATTATCTATGTAGATATAGTCTATATTTGTATGAAACATTAGGTTTGAATGTATCATGTGGAATCATCTGTCACAGATTAATCCTAGTTGCTGCAGCAAATAAAGGAACAAACTAGTTCACAACCTGTCGAATTTCGACAAAAATTCTGTGTTATAATCACTTTTTACATTATTTTAAAGATTATAAGATTCATAACATATGAAATATTTATGTAAATTATTTTTTTAATTAATTTAATTTGGTCAAATTACACAGGTAGTATAATTTAAATTATATTAATTTTAACCAATTACGTTAATTAAATTTCAATTTATGGTCGGGAGAATAAAACTATCATTTTATTAAGTTCCTATTTGATAAATTTACTAAAATTGATGTGAGATTGAAGATTTTTAAAAATTAAGAAGAAAAATAATATGTAAAATTGATATAGGATATAGTGGAAGATTGATGTAAAGTATTTACTGTTAATGATGTATAGAAAATATTTATTAATGTTGTAAAATGATATGACACCAATTACATGATTACATTCAAAATATTATCAAACAAGAACATATGCTTATTTGTACAAAAATCTTGCAAAACTAAACGATATTAGAATTAAATTATGAATATACATCATTTCAAGACCAAACATTTAATCCTGTCTTTCGTTTCATCAGTTCAACAACGTATATAAGTATATAAAATGGGATAAAAACAGGAAAAAACAAGAAAAATAATTCCAGATCCATATCTTTGGAACCAAAGATTTAATTAATAATCGAATATGATGAATTCAGACTTCAACAAGTTCATAAACTAACCTACGCACATAGCACTATTCATCACTAGAGTTTCATCTCTTCTATTTTCAAGTAAGAGCTTATGCAGATGCCGTCGCACTCGGTTTCTGACGGGGAGGAATCTGCAACCGGATCTTCATCGCGTCATAAACTGTGAAACCTATCGCAACAGACGGCACAACCTGCAGGAGAGGATCAACCAGCAGATCTTAGCACAGAAAACTAGCTTGTCTCTTTGTGTCTGATAAAGTTGGGTAGTGGGGGCATGAGGTCGGACCACGGTTATTCATCATAGAAACGCGACAAATATTACTAGGCTACAAGACTTACGGCTCGTGTTCGATAACTTAGCAACCAATAATGATCACAAAGTGTGAAATCTCAAGATTTGTGCCTATCGGGGCTAGTCTGCCTCGTTTCACTATACGATAAAGGAGGAAGCGAGAGAAAGAACTCAAGATCACAAGTTACCTTGATGTAATTGATGCTTAGGCCAGCGAACAACTGTCTCCAACCGTGATTACGGACAATGGAAGCGAGCCCCTCCCACGTGCTCTTATACGCGTGACTACCTTGCGATGAAGGCTGCAGATGCTCAACCTGGAATGACACGGGATTAGAAATCTAAAGACACGTCGGACAGAAAATTTCCATCAAGATTTCGTAAGTCACGTGTACAAATGGTTGAAGGAAAGGCCACTTTGGGTGACGGGTTAGATTCACAATAAATGTGATCAAGTATTTGAAGGGTTGGATGATTAAACAAGTTCAAAAATGCTCGATCCATCAAAGTATGTGGTGGATCAGCCGATATTATTATTATCTATCTAAGCTATCGATCAAAGTAAACACCCTCGAGAGAAGTAAGGGATGGTGCAATACCTGCATCTGCCTCCTCACAACATCTAACGGGTACGTCAAAGTCTGTCCGAGTACACCAGCTATGGCTCCACAAGATAGCCGCATTACAATCGACTTCTGGTGTTCTTCGGGGACGTGCCTTTTGAGCTCCTCGTAGACGTAAAACTTAAGGCCAGCATATGGAAGAATACCTATAAGTGTCGGACCTGCATGAAGTAATTCTTTGAAATTTAATTTTGATAGTGAAATTTTCAAATTTAGATTATTATTATTATTAGCAAATAAGTACAAATACATGCGTTGGCTTCAGGAAGAACTAGAACAGTTGGATCACATACATGACTCTAAATAATTCACACTGACGTTGAAATAGTATAAGATCAAATAGAGAAATCAAATTTAACATTACCTATGCCTCGGTAGAGACCACGGACTCCCCCTTCTGTGTAGACTCTCTTGAATACATTTCCGATTCCAGTATATGCAGGATTGGCATTAAACTGCCTTGTTCCATGCTGCAAATTTCCTCTTGTGTCTACAATCTGAAAAATAGGGATAACAAACGACAATTCAACCACATAATATATAAGAGGCAGAGAATTTTATGTATTTATGTGTATAACTGCTTAAATTTGGACAACATTTCACACTAAGATGACTCAATGGATTTTTGTTGAATCTCGAATATAACTTCTAAAAAGAGAAACTCAAATGCATACCTGGTACGCAAGTTTGGTGCGAGCCAAATCTAGTGGATAAGTGCATAAAACTGCGGTACCACCAGCAGCCGAGCCAGCTAAAAGATCCACAACGGGCCCCGTTCCCAAAGCCGAGTAGTTATCCAAGATTTGTGAACGATACTGCTCGTAGGCCATGAAATGTAATGCTGCATAGGGTACAATCCGAAGTACACTTGCTCCATTACCTCTGGATCACGAGAAAATAGAAAGAAAACGAAGAAGAATAATAATAAGCCAAACGGGTAAGCCGGTGATGATAAAAAGATAGATAATGACTCGAAATCAATGGTTTGAAAAGCTTACTTGTAAAATCCTGCTACACCTTCATGCTTCAGTAGCTTCTTCAACGAGGGGTAAACCCCTAGTGAATGAAAACCTTGTGTTCTAGTCTAGAAGAGCAACGAGGAACAGAATTAGAAACGAGTAAAAGTTGAAGCAACATATCAATTTTCTAATGCGAATGTGAAATAGGATAGGGTAGCTTCATATCATAATGCAATGAACTCTATCTAGAAAACAATCAAACAATCGAAATTATTAAACCTAGTGACCAGAAAATAAGAGAAGGATGCAGGAGACACGGAGATGGTGCCATCGAGCGACTGCAACAAGCAAGAAACGAACAGCCAAGAGGGATCAACTCATGACATCCAAAACTCTACTCAAACACGATTTCAAACACTTTTAAAGTACATTTAAGAAACCTTGAATAATAGTATAATTTGATAAATTGCCCCAAATGCTTGATGTTAACAAGTAGTTACTAACAATTCAACCTTTAAACTCTCTAAAATTAATATTTCTATATAATGCAATCATATGAAACTTGCTATCAACCATACAAAAATTCCAATTCACCACAGAATTCGCAAGGCATTGCATCAACAACTTTTCATTGGCATGATCATTCAATCCTTTGATCTCTCTAAGAATGGCAAAAATACCTAATGCAATCACACGAGACTCAATCCCAACCATACAAACAGACCAATTAACCAAATCCAACGACAGGAATGTAAGATTATAACATCAAAATCCACATAAAAAGACCTCTTGGCTAAATCATGCCACCACAATTCAATATGCACAAACAAACATTCAATCAACTAATTCAGCATCAACAAACAATTCACCACCTGCAGAAGGATTTTAGTTCGTTCTAATGGGGCAACGGCCGTCTTAGCAATTCCACCAGCTGCTCCACCAGCAATAAGCTCCTTTACATACAAAGGAACTGTATCTATATACTTGGCCTCTCTATGAGCCTCTCTGTGAGCAGAAGCTGCTCCAGCAAATCCAGTCACATTCGATGACAGAGTAGAACCCTGTGAAGAATTCATCATCTTCAAAACCTAATCTCAAGAATTCAATCCCAAAGATCTAATCTTTTCCCCCAATTTTCAACCAAAATCAGAAAAAATCAAAGAACAGATTATTATCCACCCTTCAATTTATAAAACTCCTTATCCCATCTATCTCTTGGAATAGAGAAGCAAAACGATTTATTTCCAACAGGCAGAATCAAAGGCCTGGGAACAAAATCTATGTTCACAAGCCAGTCTTCTTCGCTAAAATCAAGATTCATCAAAATTTTACAGCAAGAATCAGAGAAACGATCGACGCCCTTCACAATTCAAACACGCCCGCCATGGAATCACAATAGGGTTTCAATCAAATTCGAATCTTTTTTCTCAAAAAAGAGAGCGCAGAGATTCAACCCAAAAAAACCCTAATCTCCAGCGAAATTCGAATTTCTAGAACAAGAAAAGCCTCCAAATTAGGGATGTAAATGGGGAGGCTTTTCTTGAAAATATAAAAAACCCAATTTGAATTGTTTATTATGAATTGAATTCTATTTTTGCTCCTATTTCCTTGGTTCCTGCAAGGTATTGTTGGCTTGACTGGAGAGATTCTAGGCGAAATTCTGGTAAAGGAAAATAATTGAGCGGAAAAATTGGGGCCTAAGCAAACCGCCGAAACATGACCAAATTCAAGACATATTATTTATTTATTTAAATTGCGATTTTAATAATTTTTTATTTTAAAGGGATAACACTGAATCGCATTGGTGTGAACATAACCAAATTCAATATTTTTAAACGCATCTCGTTTATATTGTGCGTGATCATTGAAATAAATTTAACCTTTTATAACATTTTATCAAATTCAAATTTATAACCTTTGTTGTAACCTATTATTTTGATCTATCAATTATTTTCAAAATTAATGTATGAGTGGATTTTAATATTTAAATTTTAAGAACTCAGCAGAGTGGATACTTAAGATCTTTGATTTTAAACATTAATCATTATATCGCCAAGTCAACGCACACTCGTCACAATTATTTTGTTGATTGAAGAAGAAATAGAGATTATTAATTTTCTAGTTGAGAAAGAGGGAACGATAAAGTTTAATCCCTAGACCTCTTTATTATAACATCGGAGGTAAAACCATTTGGTAAAATCTCATTTTGGTGAAGAATAATGGAAGGTAGGATCTCATTTTGACGATTATGTGCTTTAATTAATACTCATGCAATCTTTAAATGTATGTGTCACCGTATACATAATGGCGATGGAGTGGAATGATGGAATCTTCATTTATACCACTTTGCCCCTAAAAGTAAAGAAACAATAAATGGCATGTACATTATTTTTGTATCATGCAATAAAAAGATAACGCGTAATTAATTTAATAATTTATATTTCAAGAAAGATCGACACTTGTCCAAGTGTGAGTGGTGGCATACTCTGGAATAAAATTATTGAAGGATTAGATTGAATAATTTAATGAGTAAATTAGGCAACGTGGACCCTTTTCAATTTCACAACAACGTGTGTGCCCGTTTTGAAAGAAAATAATTGTCTGATCAAAATTCAGATTTAAATTTATATTTAATAATTATAAATTTCAATTATTTTCATCTATGTTACAAATTAACAGAAATATTAAGATTACTTTAAGAGAAACAATAGAATCAATAGTAGTATTATATTATGAGTAATTATGTTGTTATTAACAAACCTGTTGGCGATGGATAGTCATAAAGAAGAAAGAAATGGGACCTTTGGACCCCTCGTTTATTTTTTAAATTTATTTTATTGATTCAATTTTTCCAATATTTATCGAATTAAATTGGGGACAACAATCGTAACTTTAGTTCTCAAATTCATGAATTTAATGTGAAACCCTATTTTTTATTTTTCATTTTTTTCAAAAAGGATCAATGATAGTTTTTCATTTACTCATATGGTGACTCAAACCTTCGACTTATTGATTAGAGGATAAACGTTTTAACAACTAAACTGTATTTCATCATCAATATGAGACCCTATATTGTATGAACACAGATTTTGGCTGACTTAGAACTAAATAGAAGATCCATTAAAAACACAATCTAGTAAAAAATAACATTTATGATACAACTTTCTTTAGTCACAATCACACAAAAGGTCACGTAAATCACTATATTTTATAGAGTTAAAATTGGTTTTCGCCTCACAAAGAGAGATAAATCGATTCAATTAGTAATCCATTATCTATAATTATAACATGTACTACTTGTCTGATGTTAAAGGTTGTTTGTCTAATATCATAAAACTATTTTACCTATATTTGTCTTTCATGTTTTATTATTTTTTAATAATCTCTTTCATAAAAAAGTAAAAGTTACTCGATTCTAGGCAGACCAATTCAAATAATATGATCGCATCAATTTGATCACTTTCATGTACGATGTAACATGCAATAGCCTCCTTGGTACGACTAAGCATCATGTTGAATATATATATATATATATATAAAATAAGATATTATAGGAAGTAGGTTCAACTATGATGTATTCAAATTTTATTTTAAAATTTATATACGATTAATATATATGTGTATAGATCTCACACGCAATTTGAATTGGTTTATATAAATTTCAGATGCCGACATACATAGAGTATGTGGGCTACCTAGTGTTTTCTTTAATCATTAATAAACCAGTTTTTGCAAAAATAAAAATAAAAAATAAACACACACACACGTCTGATAAACCTTTGTTGATTTCTTGGGCTTATTTATTCAGTAAAATCAAGAAATACCCAGATTGTCTTTTCTCTTCATTTATTTTTCTTTTAACCTTGTCTTGTCTATTTCCTGTATATTGAGATATGGGCTTATTACCATAAGACATATGTGTATTTATAGGAGTGACAGAGATATAAGAGAGGAGTCAATTTCATTTGTTATCTTTTAGCTTTCACATTATTAAAGATTGGATTTTTCGGGATTGTGAGAGGATTTGAGTTGGAATGGAAATCAATTCAAGAAGCGCCAACAAATTCAATAAAATATGTGTCTTCTGTGGGAGTAATCCAGGCCACAGACAAGTCTTCAGTGATGCTGCTATTGACTTGGGAAATGAACTGGTTTGCGTGTGTGTGTGTTTGTGTGTTTCTATTTTTCCTTACCGGTTTTTATTACAAAGTCAATCTTGGATTAAAACCTTAATCATGGTTGACATAGGTTGACAAAAGCATTCACTTTTAGTGTTTTTTAGGATTGAGTTCTGTGTGTGTATGTGTGTGTTCATGGTGTTACGTATGAACTGTTCTTGATTATCTTGACATTGGGGTTATTTTTATTTTTTTTTGTTTATATATGGGATTTTGATTATGCAAAATATGGATTATTGTGTCTAAAAGTGCGATTGTGAATGCAGGTGAAGAGGAAAATAAACTTGGTTTATGGAGGTGGGAGTGTAGGGCTAATGGGATTATTGTCACAGAGAGTTTATGATGGTGGTTGCCATGTTCTTGGGTAAGGGTTTTAGATGAATGAATGGAATGATTTTCTCGGCCCGAAAACAAGGTTTTCGGGCTTATTACCATAGCCTTAATTTGACTGCATTTGTTGCTTGTATGTGCAGAGTTATCCCAAAAGCTCTGGTTCCTATTGAGGTATATGTTCAAGATTTGCAGCTAATTTTTCACCATCTTTGAGTCTTATCTGCGTTTGTAGTTAGTCGTATTACTAAATGAATCGACACTTTTATCCCTTAATTGCCTTGATGAAGTTGATGTCTTCTCGAGTTGGGCCTCGAAACTTGGATATTTGCAGCTTATTTTTCGCCATCTCCTAGTCTTGTCTGCATTTGTTGTTATTACTAAGTGAATCAACACTTTGAGTTGGCGTTGAGTTGGCGTCTTCTTGAATTGGGACTAAAATCTTGGATGTTTGTATCTATATCTTGGTTTTGTATATGTGGTTAGCTCGAATTTAGTTGGATTTTAGTGCCATCTTTGATAATGCTAGTGAAATAGTTACAATGTTCAAATAAGGCACAATGGATTTCTCTTGCACTCGACAGATATCAGGAGAGACTGTTGGGGATGTGAGGATCGTTTCTGACATGCACGAACGGAAGGCTGATATGGCTCGTGAGGCTGAAGCATTTATCGCTCTTCCTGGTAGAAAACTGAAGCTTGTTTCATATCGATTTGTAGTTTTGTTGTTGCTGAGAAGCGTATTCTGTTTTCTTTAACTTCTTAGGAGGATATGGAACGATGGAGGAATTACTCGAGATGATAACTTGGGCACAGCTTGGTATCCATAAAAAGCCGGTGATGCATCTTTCCCCTCGTCTTGTGGGTTTATATACTGAGTTTCCAGTTATTTACTTTTGATGCGGGCAACATGTGGACAGGTTGGCTTGCTCAATGTTGATGGCTACTACGACCCTTTGCTTACGTTATTTGATAAAGGTGTTGAAGAAGGCTTCATAAAACTAGCTGCTAGGCACATAGTTCTTTCAGCTCCTACTGCTGAAGAGCTGCTAACAAAAATGGAGGTAATATTATCTCAATTTTCACGAGCTATTGTAGTTTAAATGAATAGCGTACGTGTAAGCCCTCGTTTCCACTAAATGGATCGCGTACTTGTGTTCAAATTGTAGTAAGTAATAGGATAGACTAATATCACCACCACGGCTTGCTTAGTGCGTTCTTGAATAGTGATGTTTTCTTGAATGTGTTCGTACAATTTTGAATTTGCAGCAACACGCCCCTTTTGATGACCACGCCGCGCCTCATGAAAGCTGGCAGATGGAGCAACTGGGGAACTACCCAACTGAGAGAGAGACTTGAGGGGAATTCCTTTTCGTGGTAGGCCTATCTACTCGATAGAAACCTGATGTGATTAATTCTGCTTGCATTATGTGTTTAGAGTTGTCTGAAAAGGGCCACCATAAAGTTGAACTTCCCGTCACAGTTATGGTTTCTGTTTTGGCATGATTGTACCGTTGTTAGAGTGGTGAAACGCGCACACTGCTTTCGTTGCAGTTATAAACGTCGATTCAAACTTGGGTGCTTCGAAACAGGAGAGCCTTTCATAATAGAAGAGATGATTTATGCTTAGTCTATGGTCCCATTGAAATGAATATGTTCTTGCTTATAATGTAGAAAAACAGTAGCTCATGTGCTTTGTTTTGTGCAGAGGCAAATTCTGCCTTCATCAAATTGTGAATGTGTTTGGATTATCTATGAATGAATCTCTTTAGGCTATATCTTTGCTTCAGTCATGATTTATTACTTCATTTGATTGAATCTCTTACTCTCAAAGGCCTATTAGGGCAACAATCTTGCAAAAGATACTAAAAAAGCGGAAATTACCGACGGACACATGGCATGAAACGTCGTGTTGAAACAGTAAAAAATGTTTGGATCACTTTCATCAATGTGGTGTTGATTAGAGTTCTCCAACCTTGAAAGGAGGTAAGACCCAGAAGAAACGTGATTTTCTGTTATATTTACGGAGAAATTACCCGTTGTCGGCCCGCCTCAAGTTCAACTGCAGGTCACATGCATCTCTGAAGTTGTGGGGGGCAAAATGGCCAGGCTAGAAGGCCCCCTTTTCTCTCTGGAATTTCTTGATTTGATTGAAGAAATGGTGGGTGCCATACAACTTTGTGTTTTTGGGACAAAAGGGTCAAAATGAGGTAGGATTATGTTTTGGAGTTTTTAAGGTGGCTCCCTTTGACACAGCTTTAGGGTTGTCCTTTTGATGGGTTGTAGATTTTGTCTACATCTCATCATGTCTCTTCTTATCTTAGATTAGGGGCGGCAAAATTGAAAAAATCGAACCTGAAAGACAACACCGAATGCTTAACCCTACCTCGCGGTTTGTTTTTTAAGAGAATTAATTTTAAAAATCAATTACGTTCTAAAGGAATATTCTATATTGCGTTTGCAATATTCTTGATGGCTAAAAGACAAGTGATTGGTTGTCAATTAAAGCACAATTTTCTCACTCATTTTGTAATGTCACCATCTTTCAGTTTATCGCAAATTAACACACTTTTTCATATATATCTTTTGCTCATCAAGGAGTTGGCAAGTCAATCGTGATAATCAAGGTCATACAACCTCACTCGAACGATGCTGGGTTCAGTGAGACATGTCATGTCATTTTTTTAATAATAATTTTTTTTTATAAAAATATTAATCTTATTATAATAAACTAAAATTTTAATAATAAAAAAGTTTTGCAAACTTTTACGGGCTAGGGAAGTCCCTATTATTTTGTATAATGTTAATTGATTATATTGATTTAAAAATATACAAAATAATTAATATTTATATAAGGGGTAATATATTATAAGCTCCTAAAAAAATACCTCATAATGCTCAATCTTTTTATAGGCCCATAATTAAAAATTTATAGTCCTTTTTAATGAGACAAGCCCGTAGTTTATTGGTTAATCTAATTAATTTACTTTCCCAATATTACTTTTGTACTATTTATATATTTGAAAATAGAGACTATATTTAAACGTTTCTGGTTCGACCCCTAATGTCTCTCCTCCTCCCTACTATTGCCGCCGTCCTCCGCCGCCCCTTCCGCCGGCGGTGCTACTTTTGACCTACGTATAGCCATAGGTTTTCGAGGAGCATGAAGCAATTACTCTAATTTGTTTATCCATTGATTAATTGATTTCCTTAACCGATACATCGAAACTCCTTTAAATGGCTTACGGCGGTCCCGCCGTAGCTCCGGTCGCGCCACCAGGTAGCTCGGAAACAGTAAGACAGGTAAAGCTTGACAAAGAGTGTGAGCTGAGAGTTGAAGTCGGTCCCAATTTTCCTCTTCGCCTGCGGTTGCTTAGCGGCACTGCCGAGATATTCGGAACGGAGATTCCTCCGGAGATTCGGCTCACGTTTCCTCCAGGGCACAAATTTGCTGTATGTAGTAATGATTTTTATAATTTTACTTCCGCAATTGCGCAAAGACGTTTGAGAAGGAGATGGATTATAGTAATTTAGACTTGATTCTTAACCCTATCTTTCCTTTTTATGTTCAATTACATGTGACAATTTTTCTCTTCAATTTCACTTTGATGCTTAACTTTTAACCTTTTTGAGAAAAATGAGCGTTTTGTCCAATTTGAAAAACCATTTACATTAAGATGTGGAGCTGAAAAGGGGTTATTTTGAGATTATTGTCTGTATTTCCGTTATTGAGTGATAGTTCTGATTGAAAGTTATATTGAGCGAATCAGGTTTTTACATGGTATGGCGCTACAATTGAAATTGATGGTACTACTGAAACCGATTATACAGCTGATGAGGTAATGTCAGTTTATCATGCATAAACCGTGGCATGTTTATACACATTAGCTACAGCGCCCCTGTTGTATTATTTAACTGTTTTTCCGTGTGTACATTAGACGCCCATGATCAGCTATATCAATGTGCATGCTGTGCTGGATGCTAGAAGAAACCGCGCTAAAGCTTCACCCAGTGATTCTGATGATTCTCAGGTAGCATTATGTTCGTGTTCGTGTGTGACAGGAAACAGAGTTCTTTTACTCATCTAGTTTCTCTTTTTATTGTATAACCTATTCTGGGACGATTTACGTTTTTGCTTTTGAAAAAATGTTATCTGTCCTTGTATTTTGCATATGCAACTGATACTTCTAAGTTCTAACCATGGAGAGAGCATCAATCCATTGTAAAACTGTGAGTGTTCTGCTAATACTTCCATTATGGAGAAGAATTTGAACTTTTGCATGGAGGATACGAAGAGTTTCCATGTGCTGACTCCACATGGTAATGGGATGATATCTTGTTGAGTTGAGATTTGTAAATGATTACATGGAGGATAAGATGAAGGGTTGTTTATGATAAAGTGACACAAATATCTGGCTTGTGGTGTTGATGTTCAACAGTAAAATTAGGATCTTTGAAGAAGGAGACACCCAGATGTTCTGCTCTTATGGCATTTGTTTAATGTATTAATTCCCAAGGAAATAGTAATCACCTTCCAATAACAGTGTTCTCTTTAACTGTGCACCATGATAATTAGAACGATTGAATCAAGGTTGCTCTATTAATTGAATCTCATGGTCCTGTTTCTTCAGGGACCAAGGGTTATTGTCGTGGGACCTACAGATTCCGGAAAGAGTACATTGTCAAGAATGCTTCTGAGCTGGGCAGCTAAACAGGGATGGAAACCTACCTTTGTAGATTTAGACATAGGCCAAGGATCTATAACAATTCCTGGGTGTATTGCTGCAACTCCAATTGAGCTGCCTATTGATCCGGTGGAGGGAATTCCTCTTGATATGCCTTTA
The DNA here is from genome assembly GCA_034509125.1 of Monilaria moniliformis. Lineage (NCBI taxonomy): Eukaryota > Viridiplantae > Streptophyta > Magnoliopsida > Caryophyllales > Aizoaceae > Monilaria > Monilaria moniliformis. The sequence continues at coordinate 13,396 of JAYDZE010259845.1, forward strand.
GTTTACTTCCATGGCCATGTGACCCCTAGGTAATAAAGTTGGTTCTTTTTCATTGAATCTATCCTCTGTACTTAATGGTTCTCAGTTTCCTAGTACTCACTCGTTGCTTTTTGAAAAGTGCAAATTTTATCAATTGTAAGTCGGGTCCTTACCTGGTTGGATTTGGTGCTTGGCAGTGCAAATGTAGAGCTTTACAAGGTATTGGTGAAGGAGCTTGCTCAAGTTTTGGAGAGGCAGTTTGCCGGAAATGTTGAATCTAGAGCTGCAGGCATGGTAATTAATACCATGGGGTGGATTGAAGGTGTTGGTTATGAGGTATTTGATTTAATAAATTTTCATTACCAGATATGCCCTTCATGAGTTAAGGAAAGGGTTATCTCAGTTCCTTTCTAATTATTTTATCCTCTTGGCAGTTGCTGCTGCATGCAATTGATACGTTCAACGCAACAGTTGTTCTGGTTTTGGGTCAGGTATCTGTTTTTTGCTGGTCCGAGTGTGGCTCTTGAACATGTTCTTTGTTGGGCTGTCTGAAGACTTTCCTCGCCATGTACATCAAAGTCTTACTTGTGATATTGCTTCTTCTTGCTTTCTTCGGCACTTGAACATTTGTGCAGGAAAAGCTTTGGAGCATGCTTAGAGATGTTTTGAAAAGCAAAGCTAATGTAGATGTGGTGAAGCTTCAGAAGTCTGGCGGTGTTGTCTCGAGAAATGCAAAAGTCCGTCAGAAGGCCAGGGGCTCTAGAATACGTGTATGCATCTTCAAACTACTAACATGGTTATTTAATTCTACACTACCAGCATTGCTTTTTTTTGTGTTCCTCCACTGAGTTGCCCTTTCACCTTGACTGCAGGAGTACTTCTACGGCCCTGCAAACGATCTTTCCCCTCATTCCAATACAGCCAATTTCAGTGATTTGTTAATCTATCGTATTGGTGGTGGACCCCAAGCCCCACGCTCTGCTCTGCCTGTTGGCGCTGAACCAGTCTCGGATCGTTTAAGAGTGGCTCCTGTCAGTGTCAACCAAGATTTGCACCATCTCGTTTTAGCTGTCTCGTTTGCTAAAGAACCAGATGAAATCATGTCCAGGTACACCAATTTCCATATTTGTTGCATCTTCATCTTATATACGACTTTCATGTGCTCAATGTCACTCATCTGTAGCTAATCCAAGGGGACTAAAAGAAAACTGAAACCTTTTCAGGCTTCAAAAACTATTTAATTTGGAAATGAGGAATGAAATTCTCTTATGATTTTATTCTTTTTTTTGCCTCTGTTAGTAATGTTGCTGGCTTCATCTGGGTGACTGATATCAACTTCGAAAGGTATGGACCTGAAAAACACACTTCCTTTAATGCAACTATGCTTTCAAGTTTGCATCTGAAACGCGATCTTATTTTGATGTGTGACCAATGCAGCAAGAAAATCACGTACCTAGCGCCCTCTGCTGGAAGTCTTCCCGGTAAATATTTGATCGTGGGAAACCTAACGTGGTGCGAATAGTGAGGCGGAGTGCGTTCCGTTGCAAGCTCGTTTCCATCATCCTTGGACTTGAGCTCTCTGGGTTTCTGTTGTAAAACTGATGCAGTTCCATAGTCTAGTGCATAAATTGAGGTCTTGCAGATGTCTGTGTACTTGTTTTGTCATGACTTATACACAAACGTGTTACTTCGAGTTATATGCATGCATATTTTATTATGACCACTAGATATTTATTGAGGGCGTTTGTAACTAGGGAATCATGACAAATATATTGAGGTATGATTCCTTTTTTCCTGAGAAGTGGGTTTACTTCATAACTTCTATCATTTGAACTAATCTTGATTAATTCGCATCTTATCTTATAAATGTAAGAATTTAAAAACTCTTAGTAATGAAAATAAAAATATTTAATTATAATTTTATTAATAATAAAAAGTAAATGCCTATTTAGAGATTAAGATAGAATTCATATGTTAATATTTAATATAGAGGAATATATCAAATTTAGGTCATTCTATTATTAAATCTGTAGTTTCCTTAACAAAAAAAAAAAAAAAAAAAAACCCTCAAATTTTCTATTAATGCAAAATATTATTAAAATTGAAGAAATTCAATTACAATAAACCAGAAGATGCACGTTAAGTCGTTAAGCACTGCAAAATTTTATTCGCGGAAGCTTCTGTGGCCTTCCATAGATATACACACACAGTCATCTACACTGCTATACATAATTGTATAATTTTAGGAGATTCTAAATCTTCTTGCATACGATCTGTTTTCTCCAACCACTAACGCAGAAACCTTTCAAAGTTTTTCAAGAATTTTGTGCGTAGAAATTGAGGTACATATGTGTTTTTCTCTCTCCCTCGCTATGTGTTCTTGAGCTGCATGTTTCGCGGCGTTTTCTCCTTCTTCATCATTTTCTTCTTTTTTGCGATTTTCCTTAATTTGTTTTTCATGAACTAGTTCGTGTGTGAAACGTGATGTTCTGTGAAATCTTGCGGAGTTTATTACGTGATCTACGTTTTTGGTGATCATGATTTGTTTCTCCGTGTGTTTAATTTTCTTGGAGGGTTGATATTTGGGGAAGTAATCCCCAATTTCTGGTTTTTCGTAGTGGAATTAGGATGTACCTGTCGGGGCTTGGCATTGCCCGACAGCGCCAGGCAATCGTGGATGGGCTATAATACAGTGTGCTCGCCTTCTCTGAGAACGTGCCTTGGACTTCAGCAAAGGACGTGATGGACATGGTTCTCGTCACTTAGTACTTTGACACGATGAAGGAGATCGGGGCCTCTTCCAAATCTACTGCTGTGTTTACTCCACACGGCCGCGGTGCTGTCAAGGACGTCGCCTTACAGATCCGAGCGGGCCCTTCTTTAGACCGAGAGGCGTTCGTCACTGACCTCTGCTTGTGCCTCTGCTAATGATCATAGGTTTATTTCTACAGATTGCTTGGAATTTCAAGATTTGGTTTGGGTTTCAAGATTCTGTTTTCTGCTAACAGCCTTTCATATCATACGAATTTTTTATTTTGTATTATGTGCTTATTTTCGTACAGTGACGAGTAATGGTGAAGTGAAATAAGATTGAAATACGATCTAATATTAAGACCCCTAATGGTTTGAGAAATTAAGAGAACACATTTATTTCTAGGATATATTTCAGCCTTTTAAGTGATGACTTTATGACTAAAAGATTATGGGTTCGAATTTATTGAAGTCTTCTAGATTAGAGATAGTAGGTAAATAAGTAAATCAAATATAAGGCAACTCAAATTTTTCGAGTTCGTTTGATAATGATCGAGTTACATTATTTCTTCGATTCGAATAGAGGAATCCATTGATTCTATTTCTAATCCCGTAATTCAAGCTACATGTCAAAAGTACGATGAAAAACTACAATCACATAAGTAGGTAAATAAGTAAATCAAATTTGTTGAAGTCTTCTAGATTAAAGATCATAGGTAAATAAGTAAATCAAATATAAGGCAACTCAAATTTTTCGAGTTCGTTTGATAATGATCGAGTTATATTATTTCTTCGGCTCGAACAGAGGAATCTGTTGATTCTGTTTCTAATCCCGTAATTCAATCTACATGCCAAAAGTATGATGAAAACCATAACCACACAAAATGGAAAAAATAGTTAAATTTAATAGTTTTTAGGACCTTGAAATATCTTGATTCTAAACCAAATTCACCACATTAACTCAAAACCAAAACTACCCCAAATACCTTAGTAAACCTTAATTAGTTAATTAAAAAGTAATTAGCTGACATGGTCGACAATGCCTACCAAAACTACTACTTTTAACCTTCATCAACATGACAGAAATGGTCTCGTATTTAACTCCTACACAAATAATGTATTATAAGTCCAAGACGACTGCAATTCAATTGATAAGATTCTTATCTTTTAATCAATAGGTCAGAGTTCGAGTAATCTAATATGTATGAATGTAATGTGTGTAAATTGTAACTAAAAATAATAATGTCTTATAAGTCTATAATTCTTCGTGATTACATCTTTCACTTCATACAATCAAAAGGGTTACCTCTCTCTCTCTAATCAAATCAACATATCTTGAAATTCATGCTTAATTTCTCATTTCTCACAGTCACAGTCCACAAAACACAGTCAACTTCTGCATCAACAACAAAAACATAAAAAAAATGAAAAAGAAAAACATAAATGATGAAGTGATTTATTATTACCAGAATCCATGAATGAGAACACTGCATCTATCCTTAATCCATCGAAAACTCCTCCTGAAAGAGCCTTTGACTTTGCCTTCAACTGTGTAAGACTTATAGCTCGCAACCCTCTTCTTCCTCTGCATCTCTGGATCGCTAAAACTCCACGACTTCGATACCGAGCCGCCGGTACTCTTTCCCTTCTTCAGCTTCCGCGGCGGCTCCGCCGTCTGGTAGTATGAAGTTACGGCGGAGGAAGAGGTGCTGTAAGACAGGAAATCGCTGCGCCTGGCGGTGGATGTGGGCCCGTAATAAGGCTCTATTTGCATGTTGGAATCGCTGTACAAGTTTGATCTGTAATCCGCCATGGAAACTTTTTTTTGTTGGAGTTTTTTCGTGGTTTAAATGGGAGAAAGTGGGGAAATGGAGTTTTCTTTTTCTTTTCTTTTTTTCAGTTGTTTTTGTTTTTGTATTTTTAAAGAGGAAATTGTGGTTAGACCAGTCAAACACGATTTCCCATTTCATATTTAGACATTTTGAATTGTATTTTGTGTTTTGATTTTTGTTTTATTAAATATTACTACCGTCCATGAAATGTCTTATTTTATTTTTACTATTTTTGATAAATGGGTCTTACACTGCATTAATTATTTATACTCATATTTTATTATAAAGCAATATATAAAAATTATATTCATATTCTACTAATTTTTTCTATATACTTTTATTCATATTTTTAACAAAGTCAAACAATTTCTTAAAACCCGTATCGAATCAAAACGATTCGATTTATCGCGAGAGATGGAGTATAACATGTTTTGGATTAGTGTCTAATTTAGGCTTTAGACAGCTGTTAGGCTTTGGATTCGGTTACGGCATGAGCTCAAATTCACATGCGATAAGACTATGTATATATATTGAGTTACAATTTTAGAAAAATTGTGTTTTTGAATTTTTTGTTTTAGATAAAAACTTACAGCGAAGGGTAGAATGGTTTTTCCTCAATTAATAAGATGTTCCAAAAAATAATTAAAGAAAATCGTACAACATATAAAATATCTTGATATTCAATTTGCGATGAAATTCTGAGATCAAAACATGTGGCTTGAGTTGGTTTCTAGAAGCCTCCACTAACAATTTCTATGTGTTGATTCATAAAATAATTAGAACCAAGAAAAAGTGCTTTCACAATCGTCCAATTTCTTTTTGAAATTTTAATTTATCTGTATCCGAGCAAATATCAGAAATTCCAAAAAAAAAATGAAAAATGGCTTGCTACATATATGTATATATATAGTACAATATATTATAGTTAAAAGTAGTGTAATAATTTAGTAACATGATATAAGTGATGATATGTCGCATTAAAGTAACTTTGTGGACAGGCTAATAATTCCAATGTAGGAAAGGGGCAAGCGGCTTAGGAGAGAGAGAATTGGTTGACTACATAATCAAGTAATTGATGTGTCTAGGAGAGAGTGTGTAATTAATATATGATAATAAGCCCATAATTAATTCTCTCTTTCTCTCTCCCCCCTAGTTCAAATAAATAATACGTGGTCTTCTTTTATTTCTTCTCTCTTTTATAAAGAAAGAAGATACTTCTATTGTTATCTATGGATATATCCATAAAATAATGTAATTGACCATTAGTATTTAGGTGAAAGAGTAGACATAGACCCATTCCAAATTTAAATAAATTCTTTCAAGATTTCAACCCTCAACACAGTTCACTCTCACATGGTCACACCACTGATCGTGAAATATCACCAACAATCTAACAAATAATTTCATTAAATAAAATTTTCCGATATAAATATCCTAAAGAAGAGAAGAAATAAATATTTCATAATATTGGAAGAATATCACACAAACAAAACAAAGCGAAAAAGATTTAACTTAAAATACCCAAATATGAAATCCAAATATCATCCAAATTCTTTTGACAATTACAACACAGACAAAAACCAAAAATTTTGTAGTAGTTTTGGGACTGCAATAACGTTGGGAGATGGAAGTCCCCTCCAAATAATGG
>JAYDZE010259956.1:0-19601 GCA_034509125.1 Monilaria moniliformis
TCAGTAATTGTGGATCCATTTGATTTCACAACAAAGGCAACTGGTACTTCTCCTGCTTGTTCATCTTTCATTCTGCAATATATAATTAAGTAGACCTAGTAACGTACGTGCCCAACTTAACGGTAGAGTGACAATTTCATAACTAAACAATTATACGTATCAATAAATCGAGATAGACTATGTATGCAAAAATTAAAGAAAAGTAGCGTAGTGGGACTTACGGGACTACGGCGGCGTCGGAGATGTTGGGATGGTTGAGGAGGAGAGCTTCGATCTCGGCAGGGGCAACTTGGTAACCTTTGTACTTGATAATTTCCTTAAGACGATCAATGATGAAAAGCTCATCATCGTCATCAATGAACCCTATATCTCCTGTGTGTAGCCATCCTTGTTTGTCTATTGTTCTCTCCGTTGCTTCTGGATCATTCAAATAACCTGCAACATTTTTTTTTATTCAAATTAATTTATTCGATTCATATATATAGGATTGCTATGACCTTAATAACTTAGACATATCAACTTAATATTATCTTTAGGTAATACCGAAACTTGAATGTTTGCACTCTGCGGACATCCCTAATTAACGCAAATTGTTAATTAATTAATTATTATTACTAATAAATTGGGAATTAATTAGTAATTCTCAATAAAAATATATTAATCTTCGATTAAGTAACAATTAGTATAGTTACGTATACTTAAAGATTAATTATATTAATCAATAAAAAAAAAAGAAGAGAGCCCTACCTACCGTGCAAATGTCCGTGCCGTGTTCCGGTTTCCTTAATTTCAATTTCATCTTATTGGTACCATTTTATATACGTGTATATATACGCACATATACTGGAGGTTACTTTAAATTTAAAAAAATGTATTATTGTGCAAATGTAAAAATACTGCACCGAATGTATAAAGTTACTGAATTTACCATTAATTAGACTATACTTAAAAAAATATTAAAATTTGTTGTTTCTGGGATTTGAATCCAAGACCTTTACTCATCCATCAAGAAGATCCATATACTGTAAACCTTCGCAATCTAAGAGCTGAAAATAGTTTTTATGATTTCGATATATATATTATGACATAACATAAATAAATGTAAGATTGGAACATAATTTTGGATAAAAAAAAGGTATATAGCGTGGGATAATAATTTCGATGGGTTTGGTAAAGATGGAGAGTGAATGATCCACATTCCACCATCACATATACAGCACAATAAGTCAATAACACGTACTCGCCACCAACTTTTGTGTGTGTCATGATGACGTATATAATGATGTGTTGGTGTTGATAAGTGAAGCTGATTATAATTTCATTGAGAATTTTTGAAAGCTTATCACGAGTTTTTACCGAATTTTTGAAAGTAATAAAAACATGGACACAAAATTGAATTGAAAAATAAAATAATATTTAGAATCACATCCTAGACCAGAGACATTCTTATATACATATAAATCTATTACACTAATCTATTTATTGTGCGACACATGATAGTTGGACCCACTATTATCCACAATTTTTTTTACATGTTGCGCAATCAATAAATTATAGTGCACGTGTCTCTTTCAGAATATAACTTTTTTAAATTAATTTTAACTCTAAAAAGGAAACTGCTCTAAATTCAAAATCAGATTTCACACAAAAGTGACATTTCACATTAAATCTCAAAATCGAAATCAACCTCCCTTGTGGTATTTATGGGTCATTTTAGTAGGTTCCTACTAAGTTGAATTAATAAAAATATTTATTGGGACTTGTCCTTTCTCGAAAGAAGTCTAATTATATATTAGTGAAATGAAATACTACAAGTGGCGCCAAAAAAAAAAAAAATAGTGGATGGAATATTAGTGTACCTTTCATGAGTTGATCACCTCGAATGCAAATTTCGCCTGGCTGGTTGCGACCTAACGAAGCACCACTTTCTGTGTCAATGATTTTCATTGCCGCATTCCTTACCACGGTCCCGCACGCACCAGATTTTATCTCAAACGGCTCTTTCGCAAATGCCAAACACATTGCTAGCACCGGTCCGGCTTCGGTCATTCCATAACCCTGCGAATCCCACCATTTAAATAAAACTTGAAAATAATAATAAATATATCAGAAGAATGATTTATTTTGTTAACTTCTCACAATTCAATCCATATTATTATACATATACAGCTAATTGTCCGACAAATTTTGATCAGTAAAAAAGTGTCACACAATTTTTTTATTATCTTTATTTGATGAAAATTAAATTATTGTTGGGCAAACTTTTGGTCATGCGTGGATTAAAATTTTGGCATGAACAAATCGATATATTTAGGTTTGGTAGGTAACAAGTAAAAGATAAAGATAGGCAAAAGAAGAAAGAAAAGCAAAAAGGGTGAACGTGTTTAGATAAGATTGACAACAAGTGTCGGAGATTGAGTGAAATTTTGGATCCTCAAAGTTTTCTTTGGGTGTACAGAAAAAGAAATCATATTTAATAAACAAATTAGGAAATTGTGTGTTTGAAATTATAGGTTTGTTTGTTTGTTGGGAAAAGTAGACACTCACTACTAATTACTTAGGTGCGGTGGTAATGGGATGAGAAATAAAGAAAACATTTGGTGTAGAGTATTCAACATCAAAATATGGACATATATCGCATTTAATTAATAATTCGGTACGATTGAAATCATATGGTTTTCTTCTGTAAATTTGGTTAGTGACATGCCCATTTTATTTTTGCTCCAAGCTTTTCAACACTTTATGATCCGATACATTAGTCTTATCAAATTCTCTTTCATATTACTTGCGATATTACCAATCTAAATTTTCATTATTTCACTGCATTCAGTGTGCATGAGTCATAGACTCGTAAATACACCAACCACATACATATTACACCACTTAATGCTGTCTGCAAACATCACCAAAATTTTCCACAAACTCCAAAATTCTACCTGAAATATCAAATTATAATCAATACGCACATACTATCCCACACACACACAACCATATTACATACATATACATATATATATATATAGACAGTATATCAATTCTCATTTACTAGCCCAACACAGCACACGTACTAGTAGAAATGCATACGCATATTGTATAAAATAATATTTCTCCCATTTCAAACGCAACACTTATTTTTGGTAAAGACTTTTCATATATAACCAAAGCACATTAAATCCCAAACGAATTTAAAACACAGAAATAAAAGTAATATTATATAATTTATATTTTACTTTATTTTATTACCTGTCCAAGCTTGGCATTAGGAAACTTATTCCTGACCGCCTCCTCGAGCTCCTTCCCCAGCGGCGCCGCCCCCGACATCACCGTCCGCACCGACGACAGGTCGTATTTATCCACCACCGGACTCTTCACGATTGCCAGAACAATCGGCGGCACGAACGGTCCGATCGTCACTTTATACTTCTGAATCAGCTCCAGAAACGGAACAATTTCGAATTTCTGCATCACCAAAATGGCGGCGCCGGCGCGCAGCCCGCACAGCAGGATCGAATTCAGCGAATAAATGTGGAAGAACGGCAAAACGCAGATCATCACGTCGTCCTTGTGTATATATAGATTCGGATTCTCGCCGTCGACCTGCTGCGCGACGCTCGTCACCAGCCCCTTGTGCGTGAGCATCACCCCCTTCGGCAGCCCCGTTGTGCCGGACGAGTACGGCAGCGCCACCACATCGTCCGGACTGATATCCACCACCGGCAATTCATTCTCATCGGCGGAAATCAGCTCCGAGAACTGTAAATAATCGGTCGTCGCCGCCGCCTCCGGCGGCGGAGAGTCCACCAGCATAACCCTAATGCCGTTATCCGTCGCGTAGCCGTTAACTTTGCCGACGTGGCACGCCTGCGTTATGATTAATTTAGCGTTGGAGGCTTTCGCTTGCTTCACGACTTCGGCAGAGGTAAAATAGGGATTTGCCATTGTGGAGACGGCGCCGATGTAGGAGGCGCCGAGGAAGGCGAAGACGAACTCCGGCGAGTTCGGGAGGAGGATCATGACGGTGTCACCGTGGCGGAGGCCGAGGCGGCTCAGCCCCCCTCCGGCTCTTCTGGAGATCGCCTCCACCTCCTCGTAGGTGTAGACGTCGCCGGTGCCGCCGTTGATCAAGCACGGCTTAGTTCGATACTTGGAAATGTTCTCGAAGCAGTAGGAATGCAGCGGGAGATGCTTGGGAATGTAGATGTCGGGGAGTTTCGATCGGAAAATGACGTCACCTTTTCTGGTTGCGGTCTCCATTTTATGTGTGTGTGAAATTTGAGGGAAAATATTGGTGTCAACTTTTATTTTGTGCGAGAGTTGAACCTGAAATTAGAGTTGGGATTTCCGGGATTTATATACGAGTGTGTTCTTGGTGAAAGTTGGTGAAATGGGGAGTTGATGGGGAATTTGGGTTGCTCGGGGGTAAATTTGGGAATTGGGTTTTGTTTTGTATGATTGATTAGGCTCAGGGGGCTCCGTCATCCGTGGTGTGGTTGGTGAGAACTGAGAAGAGTGAAGGCAGTTGGGTGGGGCTACATGAAATGCGAATCATTCATTCTACGGTTTAAGATATATGATGGAATATATTAATCATTATTTGATGAATATTAGATATGAGAAAAAAGCTAATCCCTAAAAATAGCTTTGATTAAATTTAAAATTATGTATAACATGTTGTTTTATATGTTTTACTGAAGTGACAATTTCATCTTTCCCAGTGATTTAATTTGTAGAGTGAATGTATCTAATTAATACATTTTAGGTAGAACACGTCATATAATACAATTTACCTCTTATATGGTTGATAATTTTACATATGATCAAAAGAGTTTATGCAAAGTCTACCCTATGTTATAAGATTCCCCCGATCACAAAAAAAATACTATTAGATTTTTATATAAAATGTAATCGCAATTTGAAACTTATTGTATAAAAATTTGTGTTTTTTTCATAAGAATCTATTAGTAGTGACAATAAGAAATCTATGTTGTCATTTAATGATATATAGCGGAAAATACAGACAAGAATATGATCTAGATTCGTAACTGAAATTGTGTGTTGAGCAGTTAATAACACAATAAATAGAATACTTACTTGTATAATTGTTTTCCACGGTTTGATCCTGAAGGTGAATCCGCTACTTTCGGTATCCGTATATACGTCAATCCAATGCGATAACAATTTTCGGTACCTAGTTCAATCAGAGAAAGCCATAAAATCTCTGATTGAACATACATATTGATATTGTTTTGTCTAACAAAAAAACTGTTCATATATTCTAATCATTTGGAACTGTTTTACTGTCCTCTTATTTTTCTACAATAGAGAAATATATATTAACTGTTCTATGGGCTCAGGGGCCATGAGCTTGTATTCATCTTGTCTGCATTAATTAATTAACGGTTCATATTAATTAATTAAATTCCAATATCCTAATCTAGTTCATATATCTTTCAAATACTACAAATTTACTCTAACTACAAAATAAAAATAGTAAATTCAATATAAAAATATTCTGGAAAAATGATATTTATGTGGCAATCGACATAGGCCGCTCTACTTTGGGTAAGTAATCATTTTATCTATCAATCAAATATTTATGTTCGTATAATATAATAATAAGAGGCAAAACTTAGAATAGTATATCTAGACAGTGCAAACTAATAGTTGGCCACTAAGTTTGAATAAAATTTTGCTAATTTTCAGTTTTTCGGAAAAATTTGCAATCAATTTTCTTGTAGTGCATTGACAAAAAATTATCACATCATTTATTGTTTTGAAAGTTCTCTCACAACTTACATTCTCCCACAACCCTAACGGTAACAACCGGTCGCCCTCGTTTTGCCGTCGTTGCCATCTTCTCCGTCTTAACCGCTCTTTTATTCTCTTCTTCTTCTCAATCGCCGTGACATTCTTAGAGCCCTAGTTCCGAGCCGCTGCTGCCCTCACTTCGCCCGCCGCTACCACCGTTTTGTCGTGCCGCCCAACTCCATGTGTGCCAGATCTACAATGGCAGAAGAAGAACAGACCAAATCCGAATCGACGTTCGCCAAAAGTTTAAGCTTAAGCTTTGAATTTTTTGCAAATTTTTCTGAGTGAATGATGAGCCCATTTTTGTGCTTCTTTTTAGTGTCTGTTTAGGATGTTTAGATCGAGCCTTTGTTATAATCTCCGTTTTGTTTCTGTTTCTAAGTAGAGCAGGCGTCATAAAGGGCTGGATACCGAGAAAGAGGTAAGGGATTTATACGAGGCATTTGTGCACCCCCTACTAGAACTCCAACTTGTGAAAAATAGCTAACATCAGATGCATAGTTGTTGAATGGAGTGCTAGCCAAATCAATGTATTGCGTGAAATCAACCATCGGTAGACGAAGATATTGAACACAGGAGTTCAACAAAAAATGAGCTGAAGAAAAAGAATATGTTGTGGACAATGAATGAGTAAATCATATCTAAAGAACTAGATATAGAAGAGAATCAAAACTTCCTTATCTATAATGATGCAGTTTTAGGTGAATCTATTGAAGATAAGGATGAAAATTTGGGTGCAACCGTTAAAGAAGAAAGACAGGATGTAACGACCAACCTTAGATCCAAACCCATTACTTTGGGCTGGACTCTCCAGCAACCCTAGCATGACCAATATATAAGATACATGGTCGTAGGGAAAAATCATTATCCGACACACTTTTGCTTTCCTTTATTTTGAGAGTTGTGAGAAAGAAACAAGTCATACGGCAACTTCACTTTTATTTCATTGTTGTTTGCACGCATTGCCCTAAATATTCTGCAGTTTTATTTTGTATGTAATTACTATTCAAGAATGTTTTGTTTTACATCTATTGCCTTCGTTTATTTAATTATGGCTTGCTAAATTATTATTTAGACTGGTATGGGGAACAACGTATTGAATGTGAACCAATAAATTCGAGGGTTTTAATCCGAGTTTAATAACTGCTGTGAATATTCTCAAAGTGTTAGGTCTAATTCCAATATGATTTTAGTCAAAACTGAGTATTTACTAGATAGTTAATCATTTAGGGAAGATTAGATCAACAATAAATTAAGTTATGAGATGTATGATCCTTAATTCCTCTTAAGATAGATTGATTAACATAGGTAGAATGTGTATATCGATTAGGGGTATATGTAAGAATTCTTTATATGCTCTATCTAGTTTGAATGCAAGAATTCTTTATAGGCTCTATCTAGTTTGAATGCTTTCTATGCAGGACTTCGGACGATAATTCTGAGATGGAGGTCTTGCGCATGTGGCAAAACTTTTGCATCAATGATCGAGTAAGCGGTTATATTTAATAAGTCAATTCCAGGCCATACTATTTTTGTTATTGATCAATTCTTCTGTTTAAATTCAGTTGTTTTTATTCTAGTGTGTTGACCATCAAGGATACTGTGACCATACCCTAAACTTTGATAACACCAGAGACGAATAGAAGCCAAAAGGAAGCTATTGATTAACTTTATGTGGATCGACCATATTTTTACCGCTATCTATATAGATGTGGGCATAGACTACAAATTCATTTTGTATGTTCTAACGACGGCCACGTTATTGAGATAACAAGTGTTCAACTCTATTTTTGTGATATTTCTTACATAAATGCTTGTGTTTATTGAGATGTTAGTGTTTATGGAGATGTTTTTTATTAGTGCTTGTAGAAGATTGAATTTTTTTTATTTAATATTTTTGTTCGGAGAAACTATTCCATGTGATTTAAATATAACATTTAATTCCAATGTTGATTTCTTTTGATGAATTAATGAAACTATTCATTATGTGAGAAACAAAAGTAAATAATGAATTTAGTGAATGGAAAAACAGGGGACACTAATGAAATTAGACTAGTTGGTTTTTTAGAGTGTTTTGGTGGATTTTTTTGACAATTTTTGGGGGATGTAGTAGTGGTCGGTTTAGATGGAGTAGCATTTGAGATGTTTGTTTGGGATAGGTAAGGCTGCATGACCGACAATAGTTTGGTATGCGTGGTTTAAATTCGAAAAATTCAAATAATGTGCACCAAACACTGTGCATACCCGGCCTGGAGCTACACACACTAGTTTTGTAAGCGTGGTTTGAATTTAGGAATATTTAAACTACACGTACAAAACTAGCAAGCTAGTGTTTGGTATCCGTGGTTAGAATTTTCCGAATTCAAACCACGGACACCAATTACTAAGCGCACCTGACCTCGACACTGCACGCACTAGTTTGCTACGCGTGGTTTGAATTTGCATATACAAACCACGCGTACCAAACTAGCACACTAATGTTTGGTACCCGTTGTTTGAATTTTCTGAATCAAACTACGAATACCAAACACTACGGGCATTCGGCCTCGACACTACGTGCGCTTGTTTGGTACGCGAGGTTTCAATTTCCATATTCAAACCAAACGTATCAAACTAGTGCTCTAATGTTTGGTATCCATGGTTTGAATTTTATGAATTCAAACCACGGATACCAAATACTTCGAGCACCCGGCCTTAGCACCGCGCAAGCTAGTTTGATACGCGTGGTTTGAATTTCAATATTCAAATCATACGTACCAAACTAGCGCGCTAGTATTTGGTATTCGTGGTTTAAATTTTCCGAATTCAAACCACAGATATGCGAACCTGGCTTTGGCACTGCATGCGCTAATTTGGTACGCTTGTTTAGAATTTCCATATTCAAAACATGCATACCAAACTAGTGCGCTAGTGTTTGCCGTTCAAACCACGGTTACCAAACATTGCATGTACCCTGTCTCGGCATTGCGCATGCTAGATTGGTATGCATGGTTTGAAATTTCATATTCAAATCATGCTTACCAAAAGTCTCGTGCATACGACCTTGGTTTTGCGCCCTCGACTTTGCTACACATGGTGTGAATATGGAAATTCAAACCACGCACACCAAACTCTCGAATATACATTCCAGATCTAGAAAAGAATTTTAAAATTTTCCAAAAATCTCATTGTTGAAGTGATTGTAGGGAGATAAAAAGATTAGAGAAATTGAAAAAAAAAAAATTTAAATAAAAGATATTTATATCTCTTTGCCTATGTTTGACTAGCTAAAACTATTACTATTAATTTGTCCATGGGCAAGCCATCAAGCGAGACCAGCTTCTAGTTGAACTGATTCATACCGCTTCTGACTCCAAACACTTCTCAAAATTGCAAACAATTTTATGGAGTACAGGACTATTAATGCACAATAATATCTTCTACTATCACACAATCAATTATAAATTAATACTTCATCTTATTTTTGTTTAGATCTATGCGTACAGTTGGATCATACACCTTATGAGTTTTTTTTGTTTGTTTGTTTGTTTATTTTGTTTTTTGTTTTTTGTTTTTTTTTTTGGAGATAACCCTTATGTTTTGACTTAACCAAATGGCATGTGTCAATGTAGGTTAGGTAATATAATCAATGATGTTTTTTCCATGTTGACATTTTCCACGTAGGGTCAACCTGACATGAGCATTGACGGAGGATGGGGTCTCCTTGAACGGCCGATCAACGGCGACGTTGTTACCTACTACTACTACTACCATGACGTCGTATGGTGTAGCATTTTGTCTATGGCGCGTGGCAAGTAAAGGGATTATGCAATTGGGCGTTCCATGTACTATACTTCAATTAGTAGGAAACAGTAAAGGATCTTCTTCAAATAAGGGTGAACTCGTAAGCTTTAGATTAAATTATAATTACGACATCATTATGCCGAATTTTTTTATTCATTTCTTGTATTTATGATCACCTGCAAATTTACTTATTCATGACCAAATTTTCTATTTCTAACAAATTTTGGTCTTAATTCAAGACATCAAAGATTGAGTTATAATAAAATTTAGAAACTAAACATTTTGACATTAATGTTTTATACAAGCATATGCCCTCAAATGCAATCAATCCAAAGAAAAGGAGAAAGAAAAAAGTGAGAAGAAAATAAAATAAAGTAGAAAGAAACAGTAATAACACTTTGCCGATGTTTTTGGTAAGTTCATAATTAATGAAAGGAATGCTACTTTTGTGCCACACAAAATCCTCTCATCTACTTATTGTGTCTTTAAAATTGTGTTCTAATAAAATTAAAGCCATTTTTGGTAGTAATATATTCAATTGCAGTTACGGAATAATCATCTCCCTTATGATATGCGTATTAATTATATTCAAATTGACAAAAACTGCTAACATAAATTGTCAACCTAATCAACACGGTTAATTTCTTAATTTATGATTTATTATGTTCACATATTAATATTGTACATTTCACGTTTCATATAATACTAATCAGACGCGTAAACAAGTGGTCATTTTTGAAATCTGAATCAAATAAATTGCTTAGACATTGTGACCAAGTAATTCATTATTGAATATGGAATAAGACACAATTCAGACTAAAGGATCTGGTCAAATTTTATGCTGTTTAGTTTTAGCATTAGATAATTGGTTTGCTTATTTTCTAAGTGTGCGGTAGATGTGCAACAATCATATGTTCTATTCCATCGTAGAAAGATTTTTGTTTGATAAACAAGAAAAAATATAATAAGGGCTAATTTGGAACATCTTACCTGACAAGTTAATAAATCACACCCAAATAGCTGGAATACATCTTACATACATTTATTTAATTAAAAAATTCAATGATTAAACTATATTGTTACATAATTATATTGAGAATTAAAGGTAGGAGATATCAAGAGTCGTCTACATATTATAGTTAATAAAATTCACGTTGGCATCCAACGAGTCACGTCAGTTTTCTGACACCATCAATGATAGTTCGGACCATGTTTGCTAAAGTTAAATCAGTAATAGTGTAGGATTTAAAGTATAATTTACCATATCTATTATTGGGTGATATAATATTTATAAGGGTTTAGTCTTTGTAAAGGCCCAATTTTGTGAAGCCTAACTTATGGAGGTCCATTAAGACTGAATGTATCCGTATGAAATGATCCGGTTGGCTCTTGCAAGTTGAAATTGAGTAGATATTTCAGTTTCTTATACTAGTTTGTGAAATATGGATTTATAAACTTGATTGTTGGGAAGATACCATAAGAAAATTAATAACTATTACCCACCAATTATGAAATACTATTGATTACAGTAGCTAGCATTTATTACAAAACAAAATAATTTAAAGTCACCAGTTCGATTAAAAATGAATGTTGAAAATACATTACAATTTTGGTTTGGTCCACCAAAAATTTGTCATTATAACGTTAAAAGTTTTCTTTGTGGAATGCGAATTTACAATCACGAGCTGCCTCTCTTACTTCTCTCATCGCTGCTGGTTGCCCACAATAAAACACTCCTGCAAAAATGGTCAACAACTATTTTCTTAATTCATCAAGTAAATGAAGATTTTATTCTCAATATACTACGTCTTGCACGTTATAATCGACGTATAAAGCAATTGATCACTACATGGATTCTCACATAGAATATAGAACAAATGAGTACAATTATATTGACTAAAATTGAAAAGTGCCATTGCAAAGCAATTTTGTTCCACTTTAATAATTGTATAATCTATGCGAGAATCCAACGGGATAACTTTCCGATACCAGATTGTGGTTCAAAATTGAAAGTTCTTAATGAAGCTTTAAAAAAAAAAGTTCATGTCATTTTAAAAAACTCCAAAGTTTGGCTCATAAAATTAATTCTAAATTTATCTAATACTTTCTTCGTCCACCAACAATATGTCTAATGTTTATGAGTATTTGTTAGTGGGGGAGGATTTTTCACATTATTGTGTAGTGTCTATGAGTGGAGAAAATATCCCTCATTATATCAATATATTAGTGATGACCCAATAGTGATATTTGTGTAATTATTCGTGTCCAAAGATAGATTAGACATATTTTTGTTTGACGGACAAAAATGAAAAGGTAGGCATGTTTTTTGCTCAAGGAGGAGTAACAATTTTAGTAATGATTATTTGGGAGAGCATATTTATATTTTCACACAATGATGGAGACTTAGCATGCATGTTTCAGTTTACAATTTCATGAGTCATAACATAATAAAGAATTTAATAAAACAATATATATGTATGAACTTACCAACTTTTGAAGGTGGGTGTTTATTTGAAATTCTGTTGAAGACTGTCTTCCAATTGGGCCTGCCAAAATGTGACTTAACCCTAGTCCCCGAGACAATATCGACTCCCATTTTATCATAGATGACTCCTTGAAGCCAAGAAATTAGGGCAGAACGAGCATTCCCTTCTTCATACACGCTTGTGCAATAATTGTGCATTTCTATGACTCGGTTATGATCCATTTCAACAATCTCATTCATCACATCCTTGAACCACTCAAATGTATCCTGCTCTTTAGTTACCCAATAGAAGTAAGCCTTTCTTGTCTTAAATTGATTATGTTTATCTCCGCCCGGCCCCATATTTCTTTTAGGCACCGGGGAGGGCGGCAAAGGGCCAATTCCGCCCCTGGCTCCCTCCTCGATCGCGTTCTCTTCCTCCTCTATGGCTTTTATATTGCTGGCAATGTCCTTCACTACGCTGATCATTGGGGTTGCCCCGATTCCGAGCCCTACTAGTAGGACAACTTCGTATTCCTTGTAGTCTTGTGTTGGTGCTCCATAAGGACCGTTAATTAATACTTTAGGGATACTGTGGAATAGAGGCATTTAGTATCAATGAGATCCAAATATTATTACACAGTTATATGACTAATAATATGTATCGTGAATGTAATCATTTATTCAGCTTATCACTCTGCTTACCCAAGGAAAGTAGGTTCATCCAGTACTTCATGTAACAAATGTTTAAAAGACTAATATTTACTTAGCTGTCTTTTTGTGCATAAAAAAAACTTAGTTGTCTAATGGTAAGATTTGAGAATAAATTGCTTTATATATATACAAAAAAAAGATCTCGAGATTGATCACATTAGAGTAAATTAGGTTTCTAGTCTTCTAGAGTTACATCTAGGGCGTCATAGGAAAAATATTTTTTTATTGTAATTATTTTGTATTAATCCACACAATTTTATAGTTATTTCAATGAATTGCGGAAACGATCGACTTACTCGGGATTATTTTCTACATCAAAAAACTGGGCTTGATGATGTCCACTATTTTCTGTAGGTGGCGGCTCAAGTACCTTTACAAAGAATAAAACATAATATACAATAAGCCACACATTAAAATTCCAAACAAACAATAAAACAATCGTACACAAATTAAATAATAAAAAATACTTTGTAAAACGGCCGGTCTTAGAATGTATCCTCACTATAATATAAGAATTTATTAGACTCCTCCTCGAAACAAGACAAAAGTCAAGCACATTAGATATCCCACTGTAGGATTTTCGGATAATTTCAATTTTATAAAACATTACCTCATTACATGTGAATTGTGATGATATATATTTTCATATAACATGTTTCTGCATTGTCTGTGGATACCATAAAATACGTCTAGTATTACTCACATCAAAGGGTATAGTTTAGATCTTCTCAAAAGAAAAAGAAGAAGAAAAGGGTATCATACAATTTCTTAATTTCTTGATGCTTGAAACTGAAGATTAAGTATAGTCAGGATTTTGGAATCTTTTTTCAAGAAGTTTGAATTTGGCATGGATCGAGAATCCAATTTCAGGAAGTTGAATCAACTCGTTGGATTATTTTAAAAATGAACTAAAATTCAGATTATTTTCAAAAAAATGCTCCAACAGTTGAATCATAAACTATACTTGACCCAAAATTCTATCCAAAATGATAATGTTTAGCACTACGGGAAGTGTCTATGCATATCAAATACGATAGGTTTAAGTGAATATAATCCTCTGTCCCAACATTTAAGTATCTCGTCTGTCATGTTCCACTAATTGAAAGATTAATTATTTTAGTAATATTGTAAATAAAAATAAAAATAATTGTAAAAGAATAAACCCTATTTAACATATTACCAAAATTGAAGCTTAAAAAAGCTATATGCCCTAATCATGAAATAGTTGAACCTAACAATCAATTATAAATTACATAAATTGAAATTAAATATTAGAAAATATTATATATCCAACTCTTAAACAAAATAAAGAACTTTAAAAATAAAATATAAAATACAGCGAAAATATGATGTAGTGAAATTGAAGAGTGGATGAATATGGAAGGAGGAGCATATGTCTATGAATTTACCTTGGAGAATACACGCGCGATTTGTTTGGTCCAGTCACCGACGCCACGAATGTGAACGCTCAAATAATCTTCTCTAGGAGCTGAAGTTATTGAAAAAGGGTGCCTGCAATTAATTATCCTACTAATTAAGACAACATTATTAATTATATGCAGTTTGTCAAACTGTTTGTTACAGATGCAATTACCTGTCACTGCATGATAATCTAGAATATACACCTCTAATAAGATACAAAAGTTCGTGAGTTTGATCCCATGTGAAATGACATTTTATATATCTCATACTTTACACCGCTATAATAATAATAATAATTATTATTATTATTATTATATGAGATAAAATTTCGGAATTTAAACTGATAATAATTTAGTAACATATAATAACACATACCATTCAAATGGAGAAACAGCTGAACAGTTGACAAAAATATATTGTCCACTTTTATATTTGAATGTTTCTTTTTGAGGCTTCATGTGCAGTGCTAACACTCGTCCAGGGTAGAATGCCACCTTCATATCCACGAAACTAATTAATTTAAGAAAACATATATAGACAACATTTATGATTTAATTTTATGGTATATTTACCCTTAGCATCTTGACAGGCTTGATGCTGGATCTCAAGGCCCTTATCAATCTTTCTCCAGCATACATTGTGATAGGAATGGCCACATACATCCAAGTCTGCCAGATCGATCATATATATAGTCAAATAATAACCCAATGAGAAAATAAAATGAAATAAAACCCCTAGAATGTCTTCAATCTCTCAGTTCCATAATTAGTAATTAATATATAACATGAATGTTTGAAATAAAATAAAATACGAAAGTGAGAACTCACTGTTTTGTTGTACCATTCATGGGTCATATATAGGTTGATCCCATGAAGAATGAGGAGGGTATAGACAACGACGAATAGGTGGTGTGAATACCAAAAGGCATTGAACCCTGCAAGTTTGTCCAAAGGCTTTGGTAGATGCACTTTGTTCCTTCTAAACATTGGTGATGCAAGTGTGAATGCTATAGCCATTATAACCACCATCACAATCCCTGTCACACCTTCAAATCCTTTCACATAATGCCAATAACTCTTTGGCTGGTCATTTCCAAAGTATGGTGCCATCTTCTTGTACTCATCCGGGCTTGCGTGGAGGAGTCGAGGAAAATCGCAGGCTAGATGGCTTATCCCGTGTATTCCAACTCCTATTCCGACCGCCGTGGCAATGATCTATAAAGTATATATAACCACTTTTATTCATTTTTAAGTTTATAAAACGATCTTTACAAAATTAAAGGTTACTTTTTCAGAGTGAGGCAGTGAACAATAGCTAAAAACAGGAGTAAAAAGTTACCATATGGAAACTGATATTGTCATCAAAGGGAACCACCTCTCCCAGCCTAGTCCTGTTCCTGAGCCAAGTGATGGTGTTCCGGCACATGGGCAGCAGAATCAACGCCATGTTCAGCTTCAGCGTCTCCGCGGCGCCTTTGGCCATACAAACGCAGTGCCCCATCACCTCAAAAGCAGCTTTATTTTTGTACTGCAAATATTTGTAAGCGAAAAGCGCCGCCATAACTCCAATCCAGACCGCCATCACCCACAGCCTCCGCCAATTGTCCTCCACAAAATACGCAAACCGCTTGAGCGCGTCGATCATCGTCAGCCTCCGCTTCTCTCTCAGATTCTGGCTGTCGTCGGCATCCCATTGCTCCGGCCCTCGCTGTAGGAGCTTCTGGAAGTTTTCTCTCTGTGGAATCGATCATCAATGATTTGAATTTGGTTTGAGTTTAATAATAGATTGCTTGAGTTGAGTTGTACCATGATGTAGCCGGAATTGTCGGGGTCTAATTCTTCCATGATTACTTTTGCATATGCATCTACCTTTTCTTCGACGTTAAGCAGCTTGTTTGCCGAAGCACTCAGGATTATAATCTGCATAAAGACTAGCTACTATGTGAAACCGGCATATTTTCCAATTACAAATAGCTGCAATATTCTCCATAATTATTTCCCAAAAATAACACTCCTTCGTCCCATTAATATAAGTTGATTAAGATGTTCACAAGAATTAAGAAAATTTATTGAAAAAAATACTCATATTTATTTTGATGATTAATTAATGCTAAAGAGTTAAATATAGAATTAAATATGAGTATATTAATATATGAGAAAAATAAATATTATTTTTATGAAAACAAGTCCTTATATTTGGAACATTTAAAAAAGGAAAACCAGAGGGAGTATAAAACATCTTTTATTTGACAGCGCCCAGACATGTATGCTATTGTAATTGCTTTGTGTATTTCATAACAAGAGAGAGAGAGAGATCATATATACCGCCCGGATTTCATCTTCAGCGATTCTTCCATCTGCATTTTTATCAACCCTGGATTCAAGAATTCAAATTGCATTAAATGATATATAAATATATATTGGGTTGGAAATGAGGTTTAATGAGAATGTAAGATTAATTAATGTTTACATGTCAAAAAATATTTGAAGGCGACCATTGAAACTTGGATCAGCTATCTGACCCCAGAAATTATACAGCTGTTCTTCGCTGATGGAGTCGCCGGAGATCTTCCACCTCCGGGCAAGCACGTCGAAGAGTTCGCCGTCGAACTGCGTCGACTCCTTCATACCTACACACACATAAAACATCAGACTTGATTGTGAATATGTGATGCTAGTTAGAAAATTTTAATAAGCTCCTATAATTTCATTTCACCAATGCATTTGCCAAAGAGCGCACGTGGCAACGGTCCATTGGTTTTGCTAGTGAGATCTTTGAACCGCTTCTTCACTTCGGGCCAGGTGTCGGTGCCACCGGTCTGGTTGATAAAGTTGAGTCCCGTGAGAGCCTGCACAGCGACAGACTTGGTCCGGTCGAATCTCCGCGCCGGCTGAGGGTGGCGCGTGACAGAAACCAAATGCTCGACCTCTTGGATCACCTTCACTCTTGATGAAGCGCTTCTCGCCACCGAGGATCCAAATGAAGAATCGTTTCCCTCCCCTTCCGCCAACTTTTTCACCGCCGTGCCGCCATTCATACCTTCATTGTTTTGCATCTCCGATTCTATAAACTGATCTTAACTGATTTAAGAGCAAATGATCACACAGAATAACGACTGAGATTCCCGATAATTGTTGATGGTGGATGTCGGTTTCTTGAGGCACTGAATTTATAGGCATAAATTTCGTGTGTGAACTCACCACCCGTTTTAGTTAAGATGTGTATTTTTATTTTTTTCATATGTTGAATCAATTATATATATATATAGAGGAATAATCAAATCAGAACAATTTTTTATTGCAGAACAAAGACTGAATGAAAATCGTTGATTTCGAAGATCTAAATGATGAAATAATGACCCGTATCATTTATATTGATTTAATTTTTAATCAAAAGGGTATATTAGTCTACTTAAAAATTAGCCTTTTATGTGATCTCTATTTTTCCTAGTGCACACCTCTATATATATATATATATATATATATATATTGCGAATATACGTTGAATTAATATTATGGATTGTTTTATTTCGGTTTATAAGCTAATCGACAAAATTTTCCACTAAAATATCGTGATCAAGCATTACTACCTGCCTGGAAAGAATAGTAAATTGTGTACCTAATCAGTATAACGTGGAGGAGTATTTGAGCTCACGTATGACTTATTAATAGAATATTATGCATAGTCTAACAATTGTAAAATACAACTTATTTTAGGGATAATTGCCATTTAAATCATAATTTTTCTTTAATTTCTGATCAATTCCATAATTTTTGAAACTGTAACATAAAATCATAAATTTTGACATTTTCTCAATTATCCTACAGATCAAAATTTCGGTGAAATTGGTCGTGACGTGTCGGCCGGAATTCAACGAAAAGTTATGATTTAAATGACCATTATCTCAAAGACATCGTTTTGAAGAACGAACGTTTTGTCCACATTGAAAATTTCGGCTGACATGCCACCATCAATTTTACTGGAATTTTGATATGTGGGATAATTGGAAAAATATCAAAAGTTATGATTTTATGTTCCAATTTTCAAAGTTATTAGATTAACCATAAGTTAACGAAAAGTTATGATTTAAATAATAATTATCCCCTTATTCTATGTAGAAAAACTTTTGTATTTATGATTACCTTGAAAAGAAAAAATGATAGTACGACTTTTCAACCTATAAACGAAAACTATATATATAAAAAAATTCCTTGTAATGATAGCAAGTTTTGGAGGACGAAATTTAAATCTAACAAATGATTTAGTTGGAAGGTCTCAAAATCATATTCGAAATAAAGAAAAGCTTTACTTAAGTGACTTAAACGCATAAATGATCACTAACTCTATATGAATAACTCTTAGAGCGTATTGGCTTGGCAGAATTTATCTTGAGAATGTGATTTTATTTTTTATTTTTAAATTATTATATTTGGTTGGTTTTTTATTTATCAAGAAAAGTAATATGAATCATGAAAATAAGAAAAGTAGTATAATTTTCTAAAAATTTTATTCTCTAACTTCTTTTAAATATTTTTTTTCTAATTTTAGAATTTTTACTTATTTAGATATTTAATATAATAATAATAATATATTTCTAAAAATCACAATCCCCGATAACATTATTTTGCACCAAAAACGAGTCCTTATGGATTTTATGATGTGATAATAAATCTCGAAGAACTGAATTAATAAATACTTTATAACAGGATCGGAACATAATGATTATGTTCAAGAAAGACAAATTGTAGTACCTTGACCAATATAATAAATATAGATTGTTAAAAGTATGTGAACAACTATAACATAATAATAAATATAGAGTGATAGGGACTAGGGAAGTTTGGTACCGTGTTCGATAAATGATAAAATATAACACGTTCCATGGATCATTAATTAAAATAAGTTTTCAGTATTTAGCGTTTTATTTTTGTGTCAGCAGTCTCATTCTCTCTTCTTGTGATATGAGACGGAAAGGAATGAAATGACTATTTCGATATTCATTTTTATTCCAAAGATTGATAATGTATTTTTATTAAAAAATTATATTTTTTTGAAGAATTTTTATTCCCAATAAAATGAAAATGGTAATTCCACCCTTAATCCATGAATTTACCATTCACAATGATTCAAAATAACTATAATTATGGTATTTATATATAAACATATCAATTATAGAAAATATCATTCCATTGGATAAAAACAAAAGAAATTCACAAAACTATATAACTAGCAATTTTAATTAGTAAAGAAATAAAAAAACTAGCCACAGACTTTATAGTATATATATTTATATAGGGTCATGTTAGACTAAAAACAGCCATATATGGTTGAACTAAGACCAAATCTCGACCATTGGATTACACCAATGTATGGTCTGGATTTTGTGATACGTTACAGCATTATACAGAAG
>JAYDZE010260067.1:0-19601 GCA_034509125.1 Monilaria moniliformis
GGGGACGACACGCCAATCCGAGAGCACTACCGGGGCGTATCTCGTCTTGCGGAAAGAGGACTACTCGACTCGGCTTAATACGGTTTAGTAGTTCCTTTTGTTAGATTAGTTCAATTGTAATTTTCAGTTGTGTTCCTTTTCTCCTCCATTTCCGTGTAACTTTCCGGTAAGACTATTCTCTGTAACACAGAAATTCCAACAACTGATAGAGGGCATAAATATTTGTATGATCAGTTCAAACAATTTTGTGATGAAAAAATGGATAGATAGGCAACTAACCATTCCAAGAACTCCACAATAAAATGGAGTAGCAGAAAGGAGAAACAGAATACTTCTAGAAATGGTTAGGTCAATGATAGCCCAAACAAATTTTTCCGTCAACTTTTGGGGTGATGCGCTGTTGACAACCACCTATGTATTAAATAGGGTACCCTCCAAATCTGTTGCATCAAATCCCTATGAATTGTGGACTCAAAGAAAACTCGATCTTAGTAATCTAAGACCTTGGGGTTGTGCTGCTTATGTGCGTGAGACTGCTCACTCGCACGGTAAGCTAGGTCTAAGAATGAAATATAGTATATTCATAAAATACTCTGAACATTCAAAGGGACATGTGTTTATCGATGAACAAGAAAATGGAAGCATTACCGAGTTTGAATCTCGGGATGCTACGTTTCTAGATAACAATTTTCCCAAAAGTGGTGAAATAAGACATAATAACCTTCTTTATGAGATAATGGATTCTGACGATCTGGTAGATCAGGATGAATTCGACTAGTTTCGATCAGTTGTTACAAGTTTCTATACTTTTACCAGCAGTATCTCATACAAGTGGGAGCCTGACAAGAGATGCTGAATTTATTTCTCAAGAGCCTCAAGTTAAGCGTAGTAATGTCAGAAACATACATCAGTGTCATTTTTGACATAGAGGGAGATGCTTTCTTGATTACACTGCAAGATGAAGAAGAACCTCATAATGTGAAAGAAGCTATCTCTTCTAATGTAAATGATAAATTACAAAGACAATGGAAGAAGAAATGTAGTCGATGAGATCAAACAATGTTTGGATATTGGTTGATTTATCAAATGGAAACAAGTGGGTTCTCAAAA
Source organism: Monilaria moniliformis (assembly GCA_034509125.1). NCBI lineage: Eukaryota > Viridiplantae > Streptophyta > Magnoliopsida > Caryophyllales > Aizoaceae > Monilaria > Monilaria moniliformis. The sequence goes on from JAYDZE010260067.1 coordinate 1,111, forward strand.
TTAAGCGTAAGTCTGATGGGACAATTGAGAGATACAAGGCACGCCTTATAGCAAAAGGGTATATTCAACAAGAGAGAATTGACTATGAAGAGACTTTCTCTCTTGTTGTAAGATTTACATCTATATATTAAGAAAGTCTTTGAACGATTAAGAACGCAAGACTACAAACCAGTTGATACTCCTATTGCAAAATGTGAAAGCCTAAGAAAAATTGTGTCCCAAAACTCCATAAGAAAAGACTCAAATGGAAAATGTTCCTTACTCTAGTGCGATAGGGAGCCATATGTATGCAACAATGTGCACAAGGCCTGATACCAGTTATGTTGTTGGGTTAGCAAGTAGATATCTATTGAATCCAGGTCAACCTCATTGGAAAAAGTTAAAAGGATACTAAGGTGTCTCAAAGGCCCTATTGATTACTCATTGTGCTATCAAGGATATGACCAAAATCTAATCGGGTATATGGGCACCAATTGGGAAGGAGATTTGGACGAAAAAAGTCAATATCTGGATATGCTTTCTTACAAAATAATGGTGTGATATCCTAGGCTAGCAAAAAACATACTTGTATGGCGTTGTCGACAATGGAAGCTGAATTTGTAGCAATTGCGAGTGCAGTACAAGAAGTTGTTTGGCTATGAAGATTCTTAAAATATTTGGGATTCAACAAAGATGCATCAAGAGTAGCAGTGGTGAATTGCGATAGTCAAGCCGCAATTTCATTCACTAAAGATCTCAAATACCATTCAAGAACTAAACACACATATATATATAAAGTACAATTTTGTATGAGATCTAGTTATGCGTAGAAAAGTGAACACACAGTACATATCTACTCACCAAATGGTTGCAGATCCATTCACGAAGCCAATTCCTAAAGACGCATTTAACAATCATGTTAGATCTCTAGGACTGCATAGAATTTAATGTACTAGATATATTATTCAATATGAATTATTTGTTGTGCCATTAATATATGTTTGAAATATATATTAGTGCTTAATAAAGTTTACTGCTTTATCTATATAGAGCATACACACGTGTTCATATATGTTAAGCACATATATATAGATAAGTTAAAAAGGTATACCAGACAAATGATTGACCTTTTCACATGGGTAATCACTTCTATGGTTTAGTACCATGTGAAGATGAGATTAATTTCAAATAAGTATTTTAATGAGAGCTTGGTTTGAAACTGGATCACCTTAACAATTGATCAAGATGAGGTCATATTGTGACCGAAAGTAAATCACAAATTCCACTATTCACTTTTTTGTCTTATATGCCAGGTAGGAGTCATGTCGTTGATGTGGTCAACTAAGTAGAGTTGTAGGTTCAAGTTAGATACTGAGAGTATCTGAACTATCACTTGTACGATATTGTTATTATGACGATGACATTCGCTCTAAAAAAAGGGAGAATAATACCGTAAAGTGTAATTCATATTGCATGTGCGTAAATACGACCAAAATGTTTCAATCTCTGCTTCTAAGTTATGCCAGACTCGTGAGATCAATAAGGGATCTCATTTTAAGTACCCTTGGGACTTTTGACTGATCTTGAAGTTTCAACTCAATGTTAGCTATCTTAGTATGTTGCCAATAATCATGTATGATTCGATCTAATAGGGCATGTCTAGAGAGCAGTTGAATTAAAATGGAGAGACTCGAGGAAAAGGAAAGATCATTATAGTGTCTCATTTAAATTGTATCCAATGGTCGACTAATTGTTTTTTATATGGTAAATACAATTATGAATACAAAACTTTTATTGTATCATCAATGATACATAAAGAGATCACGAAAAATGCAAAATGTGACTAAATGAATCTAGAGTGATGCATACTAACTCTACTATGAGCTGTTATGCATACCTAATAGTTGTATCACACTAAGCTCTCACGGTGAAAGTATGTAGGCCTACTTCCTAGTATGAGTATTAGGGAGAAAATAGATTAGAGATAACGGTCTCTTAATCTCAATTATGAGAATGTTGTGCCCATTATGTGTGAGTGAGAGATGTTGGTTCACGCCCATAACGGGCGGTTATTGTAGTGCCTATGGAGGCAGTTTTTTGGAATAAAAAACTACATGACAATTATCCAAATAATAAATTGTACAAGGCAGTTATTGCATATATGCTTGATCTATACGAAGATGAATATACATGAAAGTACGAGAAGTATAATGTGCAACTCCGAAACAACCAAAACACAACATACAATCTCTCATTCATCCGATTCTCTTTATTATTTCGGAAGATAGCGCCATGGACAATAGTTCGACTTCCATATATCGTGATATCGGGCTTGATCAGTATATCAAACTATCGTACAAAATGATCCTATAAGTTTCGATAACTTCATTTACATTCTGCAATATTCAGTATGCATGTGTATGCATTATTATCCATCACAAATATTTTAACTATAGAAGCATAACCCTCTCTAATGTGAAAGAAATCTAATAGGAATGAACGACATATGTTTCGCAATTAATCCATTAAATTATAATTATATAATTTATATCATTAAACATACTGAACCAATGAAAACTACGTTGGTTGCATACCTTAAATTTTGATTTGTAAATTCTGGGATGTATTAAAACTTTCTTCATAGATAATAATTATCCAAGAACTTAAAGCTAAAAAGGTGTATTGTCTATAGTCATAAGATTGATTAAAAATTGCTAACAAATTTGGATTCATGAATACTTTTTTCATTTAATTATTTATTTTACTCATGAATTGTTTGTTTTCTTTTAAATATGAATTGTGTCCTTTTTTTGAATGAAAAATCAAGTCTTAGAAATTTTAAAAATCTCATAATACTATTCATGTGCATTTCTGTTTGATTCAAAAAATATAATTATTTTACATATTTACTTTTAATTTATTTATCTGAATTAAATCAGTTTATTTTTTATTTACAAGGATCAAATCCATGTGACTGTCTATTTATGTAAGTGAAGATAGATCATTATTCATTAGATAATAAATTTCAAATTTCTTTGTCTTAAACAAAAGAGGTTCACCAATACTAAGTGAACACTAATTTGCATTAAAATCTACTTTCCTAAATCTTTTTCTATTAAAATTAGGTTTTTATACTTTCAATAAAATTTAGATTGTATATTTCATTTGCATTCATGATTCAAAAGAATATTCTTTCTAAAGTCATGATCAAGCTATTTTTTTAATTATACCTATATATTTTTTCAAATTAGATATTAGTCCATAAAACTTTCCAATTCTATATAATGTTTTTTACTTACTATAGTTGTTACACTTATAAATTTTAAATCGTAGATATAATAGAAAAATAACTATCTATATAAATAAGGCCTAACCCTGACGGCAAAGTTAAGGCACCACAAGATTTCTCTTAATAAGAGGTCCATCAACACTTCTCACGTTTAGTTTGCATTGGCATTAATTTTTTTGTTTATCCATTTGGTTTTATTCTAATATTTATTTTATAAATTACATAAAAATTAAATGTAGATTTATTTTTTTATTCATTTAATTGAAATTATGGAGAAATCTATACAACAAATGCATAATATTTGATAACATGAATTTTCATTATAGGAATTAACAACACATATGTTATAGTTAAATAGGTCTAAATTAAAAGCCCAAACTCTTTTTTAAATCAAGAACCCATATTTTATAAAATTAATTAAATATAAAGAAAATGGTCAAATAAACCCTTCATGTTTACTTCAAGGTAAAAGTAAGCTCTTCAAATTTTTTAGGATACAAATACACCTTCAATGTTAGTTAATATTGATATTTAGGCCCCCTCTATAACCCTTACACTAACTATATAACCTTAATATAGATTTTTTTTATTTTTTAAAGTATTATTCTAAGTATTTAATAATTTTTACACTGCGCAAAATTGCATATACCAATATAATCTTTATTTACTAATATTGTACTAAAAAATTACTTATATATATTAAATTAGAACCCCGAAAAGAATTCACTTGTCGAAAGCCTCTGTTTACTTTAGTTAGCACAAATAATAAATATCAAAGTTGGGGAACCATTATTGATCATCTTTTTAAATATAGAGAAAAGAATAATAAATATCAAAGTTTACGCATAAGTCGAAAATATCAGTAATAAATTTCTAAGTTTTTAATTTGTGAAATTAGAGTAAATATCAAAATTGGGGAAACAAATTATTTTAAAATACTAATATTCGGTATTTTTTTTCCCACATGCATATAAATTTACACGCAAATACATAATTGAGGTTCTGAATTGGTCAGGATAAATTTATATTCTGAAAATTTTGAAGAGCTCACTTAACAAACAAAACTTCATATCGTCAGCAGCGGTTCTTCACTCTGCCTCTGCAAAATCTTCTTCGCTCTGTTTCTTCTTCTTGCTGCAAATATTTCACCCTCACCCACTTGTATCAATTCCAAATATCACTATCCTCTCGCTTTGTCTCGTTCAGAAAAGGCGCTGCCGGCTGCCGCCACATCGTTCATTTGCCCCTGTAGTCGTCGTGACGCCACGTCGCTAGCCTTAGCACTCCCTTCCTACCATTTGTTATTCTCCCGATTCGAAGTGAGTGTCTTTTAGTGTTGTTGCATCTAAATCTGTCGATATTTTTTGTCTTTTAAAACCTTTTAGAGCTCAGCATTAGCTAACTGAATTGTTTAGGGGAAATATAATTTTTTATTCTTTAAAACTCTGTGATTGTACATTGAGGTAATCAGTTGATGCGTTTTCAAATGGTATTCTGTTGAGATTTTTGTGGAAGATTGCGTTTAATTCAGTTCATTTAAGAAAAAATATGTCTCAGAATTGTTTACAGTGGATGCTTGTCACGGGGTTTTCAATTAATTTTCTTTTCTGCGAATTACTCTGGATAAAATAATGGTGTATTTATTTCCAAGGAACCTCATTACAAATTTATTTTTCCTCAAAGTCTGGATATTTCAACAAACAGATTAATGTTCCGTTTTTTGCATTTTCTTTACAAGTTAAAATCATATAACTTGGCTTTTCTCACAAGGTGAGTAATTGCTGTAGATATATTTCAGCATTTGTGCGTCGATTTACGATCCAATCAATCGGGAAAAGAGAAAATTAGGAAATGAAGAAAAGGAAAAACTTTGAAACCGAATCGCCCGTTGAAGAAGATGATGATGACAAAGAAGAAGAAGATGATCACAGCAAGAAATTCACCTCCAAAAACTCTGATTTGAAGAGTTTTACACCATCTCTGCGCAAAATATTTATTTTCTGTTTGATTGCGCGCATTTTCAATTCGTTGCTCGTGCAGACATACTTCAATCCGGATGAACACTGGCAAGCTCTTGAAATAGCCCACCGAATTGCATTTGGGTAAATCAATCTCTCTCTCTCTCTCTCTCTCTCTCAAACACACACACACACAAGCATAAATTTCATAGTTCATCCATTTGAATTGTTGATTGAAAATGTTAGGTATGGGCATCTGACATGGGAATGGGAAAAGGGCATAAGGAGCTACTTGCATCCAGTTATCTTTGCTGCTCTGTATAAAGTTCTTGCCTTTCTTCATCTTGATTCCCCCTGGTTCATGGTACTATTAATTTCTCGCACTTAAAAATTCTGACAACTTTTTTACAAAAACTTCAATTTTTTTTTTTCATGTTGCACTTTGCGTTTTAGCTTTTATTAGTACAAGATCATTCTAATGGTGCACCATTTCTATAGCTGATGCTGTTTATGTTATTCTACTTTCTGCACAGATAAGGTCTCCTCGGCTGCTGCAGTCGATATTTGCTGCTTTTGGTGATCTCTACGTGTACAAATTCTCTAGAGGTCTGTTTGGTGGTAGTGTTGCTGAATGGGCTGTATCCTTGCTTTGCTTCAATGTTTTTCTTGTGCTTCCAGACCTGTTTTTTTAATTGTATGATTGGTACAAAGATTTGTGCTACTTAACACGGTGACAGCTCTTTGCACAGCTAAGCAACTGGTTCTTGTTTTTCTGCATGCCTCGTACTTTTTCCAATAGTTTAGAAACCGTTCTCACAACTGTAAGTTTATACTACTGGCCTTGCTTGAGAGGGTCTACCGCTGCAGTTCCATCTGGTTCGAGAAAGTATGCCCTGGCTATAGCGGCAATAGCATGTGCCATTCGACCAACAAGTGCTATCACTTGGATTTATGTTGGTTGCCTCGAGTTGTTTTCAACATGTAGTAAGCTAAAGTTTCTTATCCTCGAGGTGGTTCCCATTGGGTTAGTACACTAACAATCATACATGTTTGTTTCATTTTGTTTCTTTGTGCTTAGATCTTAAGGGTTACTATAGAAGTTATTTCTCTTTGTGTGTAAAATTTTGTTTCTTATTACTATAACAATAGCTCATCATTCCACCTTCACATGGGAAATGCCATAAGTTAGTGTGTTCCAGATGAAGTTCGAATTATTGCTCAGTTGCTTAATCCCACAGTTTTCTTGGGAAAGATCCTCTTGTTTCTTCTGGTACCACGTTGGAGGCTGTAAACTGAAAAGATGTTTGACCATCAATTATGAATTTGAAGTTGATCAGCAGCCATGGCCCATGCAACTAGTTGTATCTTTTCAATGAGATTGTTATGATGCTACTGACATTCATTGAATTAACTAAAGAAGATTATAATTTCAGAAAGCAGATTTCAATTACAGCATCTTTGGACGTGATCAAGATACTTCTGTATGAGATGTTTATAGCCATGTAAATAACTTAACTTTGTATAGGTCTTGTGTCTCGAATGAAGGTTATTACTGTACATGTCTTTTTACATCCAAACTTTGTAGACTAACCGGTTTGACTTTACAGATGTTCATGTCCTTTTAAGCACCATTAACAGATGCCTATATATGCATAAACCACTTATAGGCAATTGTTTTGAATTGAATTGAATTTTAGCGGTTTCATTTTGTGAAAACACTCTGATTACCTTATAAATTGTAAAGGCCTGCTTGTTTTTCCACTTATTTTGATATCATTATCTGTGTATCAGGGGGATTGTGCTTGGTCTTACATTCTTATTGGATTATCAGTTCTATGGGTCGTGGGTGATCGTACCTCTTAACTTTCTAAAGTTCAATTTCTTCTCATCTGGTGGGGACTATTATGGAACACATGCGTGGCACTGGTATTTGACGCAAGGATTCACCGTGATGCTCTTTACGTACATACCGTTTACCATAGCGGGCATTATTAAGTCCAAAGAGTGGAAGCTTCCTGGATTGATCCTATGGGTTCTGGGAATCTATAGCCTCCTAGGCCACAAAGAGTTCAGGTACCTTGGTGTAACTGACATTTGCTCTGTCATGTAAAGCGCTGTTAGTGCTTCCCCCATTAATGCCTCTAATTATCTTGAGACTCCAACTATCAGGTTTGTTCTTCCTGTGCTTCCAGTAGCTTTGATGTTCTCGGGTTATTCATTAGCCAGCCTAGGACGAACAGAGAGATCGAAAGGAGGTTCAAATTCCCATATTAGGCGGACCCCAAAACTGGAATTGGCAGTCCTTTTCCTGCTTGTGACAAACGTTCCAATGGCGTTATATTTGAGCATGATTCATCAGGTACATTGATGTTTCTTACTGTCGCTGTGGATGGTTTTGCTTTTACACAAATCTCTCTTATTTTCTTTTAATGCGAACTAGGCTTAGTTTTTCTCTAGAGCTTGAAGCACAAATCTTACTAAGATACTACCTTCTTCTCCAAATAAGTGTCTTATTTGAAAATGAACTGTGTCCCTGAACAAGTGTCCAATTTCAGAATTTCATGGTAAAAAGTTGCCAAACTTCCTTGTCATTAATGACAATATTTTACTCTTTGCAGTTTCCAATGTAATAATTAGGGTTAGTAAGAGTAAAATTGCCCACTTTCTTGGTATGCGTTTATGATGGCATGAGACACTTATTGGGGCACATGAGGGAGTATTTGGTAATCTGAAATTCGAAAACTGAAGGCTCCCTAATGTTTCCTTGGTACACTTTTACCTGCTAATCTTTGCAGAGAGGAACCGAGGATGTCATGAACTATCTCGCAGAGGAGGCCACAGAGAATAAAGTCAAAAGCATCCTTTTTCTAACGCCTTGCCATGCTACACCATACTACTCCACTCTGCATCACAACCTTCCTATGCGTTTCTTGGACTGTACGCCAAGGTAACAATGTGAAATCTGAAGGTTTCAAATCTCTCACTTACATGGAACTCTCTTTATTTACTCCAACGTTGCTTCAAACAGTGATGAGAAAGGAATCTTGGATGAGTCTGACCAATTTTTAGAGAACCCCGCTGGTTTTGCAACAAAGTTGGCTGAAACTTGGAACCTACCGAGCCACATTGTTGTATTTGACGCAGAAGAGAAGCCATTGAAGGAGTTTCTAGCCTCCCATCATTTCAAGGAGGTCTGACATTACAATGAGTTATATCTTCTTCTCTTTTTCTATACTTGAATATGTTTAATTTGTTTCGCGATAGATTTGAACGTTTGGAGCTTGACAGACTGAATCCATAACTTTCAGATTAGAAGATTCTTCCATTCTCATTTTAAGGTGGATAGAGAGTTGCAAGCATCTGTGGTTTTGTATGGTTTTCAAGGCCATTGAATTGGTGATGATACCAAATTTTGGAATGGTAGTAGAGCAAGTGAAGAATTAGCGGTAAAGTTTTCGAACAACTTTGTCATTTTACAGTAGCTGAATTCCAATTATTCTTTTTTATTTTCCAGACAAATTGGTTGTAATTTTGAATAAAATTGAGAAGAGAATATATTATTGGAAGAGCCATGGCCCATATACATAGATTGTCAGTCTGTCCCATAAATCGAAATCTATGCCACTATAAAAGAGCTTTATTTTACAATTTTTTTTATGTCTATTAGTTTAAGCGCAATAATATATATTATTACTATTATTATTTAATATATATCTATCTATTATTATAACATTACGTATTTATACAAATTTTGGTATTTATAATTTTTTTTATTCAAGTACTTCCTCATCAATCTCCTTCTTTCCCAATTATGTTCTTTTTTCTCAATCTTCTTCATTGTCTTGTCTTAATTCTCTCATTTATACAAATTACATGTGGTTAAAACCCACCAACAGCAACTGGCGCTGTCCGTGGAAATTGCCGAGCTAAGGCGTGAGTTTTCCAGCCATCTATACCAGCGTTTGTTGTCACTCCAATCCCCATTTTTCTTCACACAGAAACCCCTACCATCTATTCAAATCGAAATATCATGAAACATTCTTTTCAGTCGGTAATCCCATATATTTGCGTTTCATTTCTGAACAGCAGCGGTCCCATCACCTGTGTCTGTCTTGCCGTCGGTCTCCTCCCCAACTCCATCTTTCTCTCTTTGCATCCCAAGAAAAAAACTGGCAGAGAACCCTTCCCCAGTCGGATTTTTTCTTGGCAGAGAACCCTTCCCCAGTCGGATTCTCTCCCATGCACTATGTGTTAGGGCATCCGCACGCCCGTGCTCCTCCCGGCCCAAAGCACGCACCTAAGCACGCGGTGGTGTGCCTAAGCATGCAGAGAAAAAGCCACGCATCGTCTAATCAGGGCGTGACATGTGGCATGTTTTAATTTTTTTTATATAGCCGTTATGTAATTAAAAAGAATTATTTAAATAGCCAGTCCAACGACAATTTTTTCTTGTTTTATTCTTATTTTACATTTGTAAATACCTCAACATCTTCACACCATTCTTCACACCTCTTTATCTCATATTTCATTATCTATCTTCTACCACTTCATTATTCACACGATTTTTTTCATAATGGATCCAAAAAATTACAACTATGATTCAAACCTTCCATACAAAATGCAACTCAATAATTATCTTAGGTGTTTAGGCGTAAATCCAAACACCATCGATTTCAACCCCCAAAATCCACCATTCTTTCCAATTCCTCCCACTTTTCAATCCAATCCCGTCGCCGGTGCAATCCCAACTCAATCTTCACATACGTAATCTCCCGGCCTTGGTTCGTCGTCGCCTCGAGGCCTCTCATCCCTCCAACTCCCCGATAAATCGGAGATTCCCAGGCAGCAACCCAAGCAACCGCGTACTCGGCGGAAGAAACTCGAATGGTCTTCGAGTACTACGTCGACGTTAGCGAAGAACCCGTCGTGGTCAACTCCTAAAAATCTGACATGTTTTGGGAGAAAACAACCGATAGATATTGCGCTGTGTGTCCGGAAGGCACAATTAAACGCACAACTCGTATGATTCGAGCCCACTTCGAGAGGGTGAGCCTAGAAATCACCAAATTTTGCACCCTCTACAATCACTTGGAGTCGCAATGGAAAAACAACTAGAGTTAGGCAGATTTGTTGAACGAGGCGTAAATCATGTATCAACAAGAATACGTCAAGCCCTTCAAGTAGCTCAAGACTTGGGAAATGGTGCGCTACTGTGAGAAGTGGTCGGGCAGCAAGGAAACGACCCACGGTGGATCAAAGAGATTGAAGAGTGCCTCCGACGGACATACAACAATCGAAATTTTGGATGAATATGCAGACACTTTGAATATGAAAATGGTAACCGATGAAGATGATTTAGTTACTTCGCTAATCTGAAGCACACATTTCTGCATGTGCCAAGATTAGAAATTCAAAGTGCGCACTTCCATAAATGTTTTTGGATTAGAAATATGAATTGAAAAATTGTCTCATTTTGTGATCGTGTTGTGTGAGCTTTGCATACTATTGATTTATGAATACTTATGTTTAGGTCATTCGCAATAGTGTCTCACTTTCAATTTCATTTTCAGCCATGCATACTGTTGATTTTATTATATTTATTTATATTTGATATTTGTAAAAAGAAAAATAAATAAATAGAAAAGCGAAAATTAGTAGATTTAAATTAGAAAATTACCTTAATAAAAAGTTGAACACAAAAATTATATCTATCGCCCAATCAAAAATTACACGTATAATTTTTAATAAACTAAAAAAAAACAAAAAAACAAAAGTTAGGGTTGCGGCCGCCGTAACTGCCACCTATAGCCCCCGTCATAGCTGCGCAAGAGGGAGATGTTGGGGCTACCGGCCGCCGCCCGTGTCTGCAATGCCGCCCCATTTCTTGCTGCCGCCGGAAGCCATGCAGTCGCCGCCCACATGGCCTTGTTGCAGATGCCCTTATAAGATTTTGGATCGGTTTGTTATATGTTTATATGATCATTCACATACCAATAAAGAGGGAGAATGGGTCTATAACCCTACATACCCTATTTTATGAGAATAAGAAAGGAAAAACATGGTGAAAATTCGAAATTTCTTCTGCATAGCTAAGACGCTACACAGAAGTTGCGAATCTTGGGAAAGTTATTCCTGCCTAGCTAATATGCTACTCAGAGGAGGCAAAACTTGGCCAAACTTTCAAATAGTTCATGTATAACGGATAGCGCTACAGATGAGGCTAAACTTGGCAAAACTTTCAAAATAGTTATTCTTTAGCGAATAGCGCTACAGTGGTGGCGAAACTTGGCGAATATTATTCCTGCCTAGTTAAACGCTACGCAAAGGAGGCAAATCTTAGTAAAAAAATAGGCAAAAATTATTCATGCCTAGGTAACATGCTACGGGCAGATGAGACGAATCTTAGTTGAAACCTTGGCAAAATTTTAAGATAGTTCTTTCCTAGCGAATAGCGCTACAAATGAGGCAAAACTTGGCGAAAATGTGAGCTTCTATTGCCTCATTCCCTTTCATTTTTTTCTAAGCCATGACCCAAATGGTGGATCATGGTTTAGGATTGTTAGAAACAGTGGTTAGGCTTTAGGGTGTTTCCACCGAACTTTTGTGTTGAGGAGCTTGGTTTTGATGTGGTTACTAGCTTTATCAGTGCATATACGAGCATCCTATGGTTAAATCTATGTATATATGAGTATATTCATGTTAGATTATGTGTGCGGTGCTTAACTATGTGTTAGAACTTGGTTTGAAACAAGAAAACTTGATTTGGAAACATTGTTCCGGCAGTGTGATGCAAAGCCCGTATGGCAGACTAAAACACCACCTCTTTTTCATCTAAACTTTTTATCGAATATAACCCTAGGTGTCCTCAGCCGTGTGTTAAAATTTGGCCTCAATCCAAGCTCATGAATTTTGGCGACTTTTCTAAGTAAACTGTACCTGTTTGATAGACCTCACTAAAATGATTATATCACCTAAAGTGCTTGGAATTTTGATCTCAAATTTTACTGAAAGGCACTAGACATGTGTAGCTTTCTTTCCACCAGTTTCACCCTATTTTGAATTTTTGTAAGTTGTTCCTGTGAGCCTCCCAATAGGCCTCTGCCCAACAGCTAGGGATAGTTCAGTACGGTATATCGTACCAAAACTGTCATATCGTATGTCATACCGTAAATGTCGGTATGAGTAAATACCATATCGTTACCTTACCGAATTTTTCGGTATATACCAAATTTCGGTATATCGAAATTTTGGTATGCAGAATTTTTAATACCTTTACCGTACCGTATTTTCGGTATGTCGTATCGAAATCTGGTATATCTTGAATTATGGCATACCGAATTTTGGTACGACATACCGTCATACCATCATACCGAAATAATATAATATTATAAATAATTTTTATTTTATAAATATTTATTAATACTATAAATATATTTAATATTTATATACACACACGGTATGGTAAGAGAATATGGTACATACCGTATTATCGGTATATACCGTAAAATACGGTATATACCGGATTTTTGGTATATACCGCGATATGCTGCAATATACTGAAATTCATACCGTTACCGTACCGTACCGTAACCTTCTGGTACGATATCATACCTTACCGAAATTTACGGTATACTGAAATTTCGATATTTTTGGCATTTTTTCGGTGCGATAAGTCCGATATGCCGGTATTTCGATATTTTTCCCCACCCCTACCAACAACCACCTTAGGAAGGAAAGGAAATGGACTAAAACTTATTATTTCAAGCCAATTTTTATACAGTAACTCATTATATATGTCTAGTGTCTCCCTGCGAAAATTCAGCTTCATTCGAGATTTTTTTACTATTTTAAAGCTATTTTAGAAAATGGTTGCTGGAAGTTGTCACGTTTTGGTACATGTTTGTATTTGGTGAGTAACTTGCAAACTGCTCAAGCTTTTTCTCCTTTTCAAATTTTATAGTACAACTCAACTTCAAGACAGTTCAAAATTGACTAATCTCACTCCTTGAAGATCCCTTCCAATACCCCAACTTTGAACAATCATATCTCAATCCCCTTAACTTATTTTTTGGTTGATTTCACTTGGAAAATAAATCCTGTAATAATTAATTTTTAAGTTGACCTTTTGATCTCACAGAGGATCACCGAGGCAGACGCGGTGAGCTCTTGAAAACAGCCAATGAGTTAGAAATCCTGGAAACTCCATGTTTTCTAGAATTTCCAATTTTAAGTACCCAACTTTGTGAGGGCATAACTCCCTTGTTTGACCTCAAAATTTGTTGAATTCAATCGGAAAATCAATATTTCACTCGCTAATTTTTAGATCGACCCTCAGAGTCTCCATTAGAACTCTGAGGAAAAGCTATACTTCGTCCAAAATAGCCACTTGTGTCAATTTAAAATCTGGAATTTTTTCGAAGTATAGTTATAGTTCTTCAACCACCCACCTTTGAAGTGTCATGACTCATTTATAAGAATTCAGAATTGATCAATTCCAATTGGAGAATAACCCTTGTAGTATCTAGTTTCTAGAATGACCTCTTGAGCCTTATTCGTAGCTGAAGATCAGAATCTACGTTTGTTTAAATAGAGCCGCTTGAAGCTAAAGCTTTGCAAAATGTTCCAAGTGTTTAAGCCAATATCACTAACTGTTAGAATTTTATATTTTTACTAAGTGTTCAGTTAAATTGATAAGTGATATCTTATTATGTGTTGACACTTGGAATAGCATGAACTATGATTAAAGAACTTAAATGGAATTCTGTGCTTATACATGACAAGGCAATATTAGTAATTTGACATCATGGTAAATAAGATTAAATGTACATATGCGCATGATAGGTTAACGAAATATTAACACCAAATACATTACAAAAATTGATTGTGATGAGATTTATCAATTCTAAAAAATAAATTTGGGATATATGTGAACCTAAGTCAAAGTAGACAACACTCTATAAATATTAGTAACATTTCCTAGAGCAAGATTTTTAGATTTTTAGATTTGTCTTGTATGATCAAGTTTACGAGACGGTTCATACACTCTAGTCCAGTCAAATCACACAAGTTGATACAAGTGATTTATATTTGCAAAAGTAAAATGGGTTAGTAAGCCTAATGTAACAATCGTTGTTTTTCAACGACTAATATGTGTTATTAGTTCACGCCGAATGATTTAAAAATCGAGATTTAGTTGTTTTCTTGAAAATTAAAGTAGAAAACATTATAATTTTTATTCTCATTCTTAATTGCCAAATGAAATGATTAGACAATAAATATTATATAGTTTGTCAAACGAAAACATACAACGAGGCAAGAAGGAATAAATTTACAATGGGGAATATACATCAAAATACAAGTTAAATTACACTTGTTTAATTTTCATGAATGAAACTAAATAAGAAACTAGATGTCGGACAATCGCCATGCGTCCCAGTCGAACCTCAAATTTTCCACTTAGGAATCCCTACAAAACCAAAGGAAAAAGCAAGAAAATGGTTAGATTATCTCACATATTTATCCCCAAATAATATACTAATTAAAAGATAATGAGTGGACAAAACCAAATAGTGTTTACATCAACAAATAGTACCAAATAGTTCACATCAATAGTGCCAAATAGTATTCATCATATTCAAGTTTGAGATATTTGATTTGAGTGACGAAAGAAACATGATGTTGGAACCAAAAATCCTTAACAAGCATTTCCTCAAATAGTATCCAAAAAATGGTAATCACCTCAACCTTTGGAGACAAAGATTAAAGTGATGTAGGTAACTTGATATCACAAGCAAAATCTTGACAATATACTCCAAATATCAAGATTCATCTTGCAACATATCCAACGAAGTACAAGTGACGTCTAGCTCCTTCACGTCCAACATCAACAACACTTATATACCATAGTCACCACTTCCATCCACCTTAAGCTAAAATATAACTTACCTTCTATAAAAGGGAAATCGTGAGAAGAGAGGTGATTCAACTACAGGGACACCTTTCCAAGTCAAGGAGCAAATTGAGATGGACTTTCCTGTCCAACTATTGGCTTTAATATACTCAATTATTAAATGCATGCGATAAAGTTATGATCTTGATTTCTATCTTAAAACTCGAACCCAGGTTCGTGGATTCAAAGTTGTTGTCATGCCAAAAATATTGTTTTATAAGAATGTATATCTGTTGGTTATGCCAAATATTATGAAATCAAATTCGTGTCCCAAAAAGGGTAGCGTCCATCCTCGGATTAGTGTGCACAAGGGGACCGTGAGTCATCGAGTAGGTTGGCCGAACTAATGACCATGGAAGGTGGCCACCTTCCCGACACAAGTAAGTATGGTGACTATGGGAGGTGGCCATCTCCCCGACACATTATGATCAAATATGGCTTATGTGGAAGAGAACTTAGACTACGCAATCGAATTTTAAGATAAAAAAGAATTAGTAAACTCGGGCCTTTTAAGATGAAACCCTCGTGCTTTACTGTGGTGGCGTGACAATATATTCAAATGTATGTATGTATATTTTGGCATGTGTTCATTGAGTACTGTTGTACTCAGCCCTGTATATATTTCTAAATGTGCAGGTTGAGTCGTGAATGAGGATGCGGGTGTGATGAATAATTCCCGAGAATGTTCATTGTTAGAATATGATTCTCGGAGGTGCATGTCTTTACACATGTCACCGTATTCTAAATTCCGCTGCGTTAAAGTACAAGGAGTAGTAATATATATATATGTGTGTGTTTGTGTGTGTGTGTGTATTCAAATCAGAATCATTTCTTATTGCAGAACAGCGACTGAATAGAAACCGTTGATTTCGAGGATCTAATACATGCCACGTGAAATTTATTTTTATTTTTTTAATTACCGAAAGAGTAATTTTGTCTAGTCTAATTTTCGGCAATATCTATTTTCTATTTTTATGGGATGTGATCCTTCTATTAATAATGTGGTTATGGTAACTGGCGAATTTTTAGGAATGAGATTTATTCAATTTATGTCATGTCATTCGTATTTTTGAAATAATGAGGATCCACAAACGTCATAATGACATCTAGTATGGTACGTAATGACATTCATATTACGTTAACGTAATAATGACATATAGTATGGTGCGTAAATATTTTCTATTTTCGTAGTATGATAATTTTGAATTCTCAAAAATTGATTTCTGTTAAGATTTGAGAAATATAAGGAATAATGATAGTGGGCAGATTTAGAGAAGTTATTACTCCACATAAAACGCGAACAACCGGAAATAAAGCACCAGTACGAATTCGAAAATATACTTCAGCATAACATTGAATCTAAATCATTACAACATTGAATGTAAATCATCATAGCATTGGATGTATATCATTACAACACAAATTGCGGAATGGACTCATTCCATGAATTTCGCTAACATCCGAAAATAAATATTTCTGTGTGACAATTATACCCCTATAATGATTTGTTAATGCTTCTATAATGATACACATTTTTCTTAAATCATGGTCATCCAATTTTAAATCCAATGGATTATATTTGGTCTTAGTTATACACTAAGAGTATGGATTATATATATGTACTTCTTATAGACTCTGATTTGTCCGTTCTTTTTAAGTATAAATGTTGGATTCGATCTTTTATAAGTTATTTTCAGACTATGTTACTTTTGAAGCTGATTTGCCATATGTTCTATTAATCTAGTGTGTGTTGCCTGTATTACAGATGATCAGATTAATTACATTTACTATTGGTGGTTCAGCATACCTCAGTTTCATGGGCAATGAATTTGGGCATCCAAAGGTGAACTGCATTAATTTGGCACATTTAAAGATGGATATTTCAATGCTTGACGATTTTTAATGTTCCAGAGAGTTGAGTTCCCAATGCCAAGCAACAATTTTTCTTATTCACTTGCTAATCGCTGCTGGGGGCTATTGGAGGATGAACTTCACAAAAAACTATTTGCCTTTGATAAAGTGAGTTGGAATTCATAATTACAGTCTGGATTGGATCCAACATTGTTTATTTTCTTATTATAGCTCCATAGTGTCATTCATAGCTTCACGTAGATCCAGTCATATTGGTATTTCTTAGATATAAGCACACATAATGAAGACTTCTTGATGTTCATAATCATTCCTTTGGGATATGATGAAACTGGACGTAAAAGATAGAGTACTTCTAAGAGGTTCAAGGGGCCTTCCGAATATTCACCATGTCAATGATACTACAATGGTACCATACAAATGATAGATTCTTTTTGTAAATGCATGTAGGACTGAATAACATTGTTGAACCAGGTGATAACTTATTCACGCGATCCATATGTATATGTCTTCAACTTTCATCCCACAAATTCGTATAGAAGATACAGTATAGGCGTTGAGGAAGCTGGAGAGTATCAAGTAAGTGATGCTTTAATATTATAATATTATCCTCAAACTGAAGTCCTGAATTTCCATTTAAACTGATGCCACCTCTGCACTGGAGTAGTCGTTATCTAAAATTAGGCTGTGCACAGCACTTGCACCATTCACAGGTCCATAGCTAGTATAGGCAGACATGTCGTACCTTTTTCCATGCTTATTTGCTTCTGAATTAGACCAGTCCAGCAAATTTTTGAGAATACCTGTAAATTCTTGCATCTCTGATGAAAAAATTATCAGAATCTTGCAGAATACATTCTAATCAATTTAACAATTAACTATGCCTTAAATTATGTATTGTGGAACTGCGTGTGATTCTATCTATTATTATATCCTACACTTCATGACGTTAACATATTGCTTGGATTCACAGAACTGATGGAGCCAGGTATTGCTTGGACGTACTGCTCCCAAGTAGAACATCTCAGGTTATTGATATGAAATATTTAGCATTCACAACTTCTACCTTTTGCCTAGACAAAAGAAATACTATCTACAATGAGAAACACAACGTTTGGGGATTACTCCAGCTTGTTTGCTGATATGAGAAACTTCAAGATATTGGAGCCGTGATGTAGAACCATTTTATTTCATGCAGGTGTATAAGCTAACTCGGATTCTCAGAGTTTAACTCCAATCCGGTGAAACTCATCTGATTGCCATAGAATGGGGAGTCTTCTTGCAGCAGTTGCAGCAGTAAATCTTGTAGGAAATTTTTAGGGGAACTTAACAAGAAACGAACAAAACAATAAACTGGATCTCAGAAAGTCGTGATTAACAATTTCAGATCAAATCAATTGGTCGGTTCACCCAAATATTTGATCGGATAAAATTCAGAGAGTTTAGA
>JAYDZE010260178.1:0-19598 GCA_034509125.1 Monilaria moniliformis
TTGGTGCTTGGCATCCTGCTAGAGTTTCCTTCACCGTTGCTAGGGCTGGTCAGAATGGGTACCATCACCGTACTGAACTGAACAAGAAGGTCTACAAGCTTGGTAAGGCAGGAACTGAAGAGCACACTGCCAGTACTGAGTATGACAGGTAATTCTCAATGCATGATTTTCTCTTCCTTCCAAGAAATTGTTCGTGTTACTGTGTATGCAAACTCTTTTGACTTTTCGTTTGCATTAAGTTAATTATTCAGTGTTGGTTTTTGTGTGGGCATAATATGTATATGTTTGAAATTTGATATTAATAATCTTTAAAATGAAAGAGTTGGATTTGAACATAAATGATTGAAGTATTTACCACGGTAAAAAGTTAGATTCTTACTAGAATAAGCTACCCGTTAGTATTTCTTTGTAGCTAACCCTCGTTCAAAACTGGAATTATGCAGAACTGAGAAGGACGTTACTCCTATGGGTGGATTCCCTCACTATGGTGTCGTGAAGGATGATTACCTGATGATCAAGGGCGGCTGTGTTGGGCCCAAGAAAAGAGTGGTTACCCTTCGTCAATCTCTCCTGAAACAGACTTCTCGTGTTGCACTGGAAGAGATCAAGCTCAAGTTTGTCGACACCTCATCCAAGTTTGGACATGGACGATTCCAGACAACCTCAGAGAAGCAGAAGTATTACGGTCGGGTCAAGGCCTAAAAGTATCTTTAGAGCAATCCGAGTTTTTAGTTTGTCTTTTCCGAGACAGTTTTGCAGAGGGCTCACTTGCAGCATTTGCAACAATGTTGTGTTTGTTGTCTTCAAATTTCTGTTCTGCGACATTGTTTTCGTCTCAAATCTTTTCAAGAGATATTTTGCTTTCTATTATGTTATTATTTTAGTCACGCTTGATTTCATATATACATTTCATATATTCGTTTCTAGCATAATCTTTCATATATTAAACGGATATTTTGAAGTATAAAAATAACCACAGTATAGTTTTTAAATATGCTAGCGAGCTCTGTGTCTGTGTGCATGGCATCTTGAGCTGCGGCCAATGCCTCTTCAAGATTCCGATTTATCAAGTAAATCAAGAATGTGGTCGTGCCACAGCCACTCTGCATTCTGCTTGTTTCAATGCTCTACTTATCATCTTCAACTTGTATGCCTCCATTTTCACGTTGTTCTATATGAAGCAAAAGTTGAGTTTAATGTACTGCGAATATCAACGGCTCAAAAACAACCTAAATCATAAACCCTAAAATGTAAATTGTGGGCCTACACAATTGAAACTTTTTATCTACAAGTTCTTGATGTCCACACTTGTAAATAGATATGGTTTGCAATTTTTACAAGCAAATTTTAAAAAGCTTTTATAAACTGTTACTCTACAAAAAAATTTTAGGGCTCTCTCAAATCCAATTACAAATATCATAAGTTAGTGTTATGTTTTTTGAGACAAATTCGTAAAAAATCACATTGAAGTCCCAATTCTTTTGCAGATTATAAAAATAGAGAGATGAAGTGAAATGTGAAATACCATGATGAAGAAGAAGAACAGAAAATTAGAGAATGGGAGAATTATCCTGACGAAAAAGAAGCTTGAAGAATAAATCTAGTGAAGAAGAAGAAGAGCGGGGCGAGAAATTTAGAAATCTGCCAATCTAAAAGAAGAAGAAAATTTAAATTTCATTATTACTTTAATCAAAATAATAAAATTTCCCCCCAATATATATAAATGCCCCGCGTGCATGGCACGAGAGGTGTACTGTTAAATACATATATCCTATAATTCGTCGTGTGATTCATCCTCTTCATCATCAGCAGAGCTTCCTCCACTCTGCTCATAAACCTTCTTTATAATGGGACTGCACACACCTTCAACCTCTTTCATCTTCTCATCCAGATCATCTTTTTCAGCATCTTGATTATTATCCAACCACTCCATAGCATCCTTGAGTGCCCTCTCAATCGTTTTTCTCTCATCGGGTTCAATCTTGTCTGCAAGTTTATCCTTGTCGTTGATGGTGCTCTTCATGTTGAAAATATAGGTCTCTAGTTTGTTCTTCGCCTCGACTCTCTCTCTCATCTTCCTATCCTCCTCTGCAAACTCCTCCGCCTCCCTTATCTTGTCCTGGATCTCGTCTTCGCTGAGACGGCCCTTCTCGTTGGTGATGGTGATGGATTTGGACTTCTTGGCCGCCTTATCCTCTGCTGTCACATGCAGTATGCCATTCACATCTACCTCAAACGTCACTTCTATTTGTGGCACTCCCCTGCAACCATGATCAAGTTAATTCGACCAAGATTTCATCACAATCTTATCAGATTAGTAGTGTGAGAGTTTACCTTGGAGCAGGTGGAATGCCAGACAGTTCAAACCTCCCAAGCTCGCGACAGTCTTTAGTTAACGCTCTCTCTCCTTCATAAACCTACTATCATAAATGAGATAAACCAATCAAAATCACCATTCTCATTAGTATTCATTCTGCGTTTCAAGATTCATTTATACCTTGATTGTCACTGTGGTTTGTTGGTCTTGATAAGTAGTGAAAACCTGCGACCTCTTGGTTGGTATGACAGTGTTTCTTGGGATCAACTTCGTCATCACCCCTCCTACCGTCTCAATGCCTAGGCTCAACGGCGTCCTGTCGATCACCAAGAGCTCTGCACAATACAATGGAATCCCAATAAACACAAAATTCACATCACACTTTTTGAGTCCAACTCTCATTACTGTATGCACACACACCTTCTCCGCTAGTTTCTCCACCGATGATCCCACCCTGAATAGCAGCTCCGTGAGCCACGGCCTCATCCGGATTCACCCCCTTGCTCGGCTCCCTCCCTCCGAAGAAATCCCGCAACAGCTGCTGCACCTTAGGAATACGTGTGCTACCCCCAACGAGAACGATCTCATGAATATCCGATTTCTTCAAATTCGAATCCTCCAACGCCCTCTCAACCGGCCCCATCGTCTTCTTGAAAAGATCCATGTTCAAATCCTCGAATCTCGCTCTTGTCAACGGCTCAGAGAAGTCGACACCATCAAAGAGCGACTCAATCTCAACACGAACTTGGTGCTGGTTGCTCAAAGCTCTCTTAGCCCTCTCACATTCCCTTCTCAACTTTCCAAGGGCCCTCCCATCTCGGCTTATGTCCTTGCCGTATTTCTTCTTGATCAGCTTGATGAAATACTCCATCACTCTGTGGTCGAAGTCCTCACCTCCGAGATGAGTATCCCCGCTTGTGGCGAGAACCTCGAACACCCCGTTTTCGATTGCCAGCACGCTGACATCGAAGGTACCACCTCCTAGATCGAAGACAACGACGTTCTTCTCCCCCTTCTTGTCGAGGCCATACGCGATTGCAGCTGCAGTCGGCTCGTTGATAATACGAGCCACGTCGAGCCCTGCTATCGTCCCTGCATCCTTGGTTGCTTGCCTCTGCGCGTCGTTGAAATAGGCTGCACAAAGCAACATCAAACTAAACACAATTGGTCTAGAAAATTAGTAAATGCTATTTTATTTTATTTTTTTACCGGGAACAGTTATCACTGCGCGGTTGATCTTCTGCCCCAAGTAAGACTCCGCTGTCTCCTTCATCCTCTGCAGAATCATCGCGCTTATCTCCTCCGGGCTGAACACCTTCGCCTCGCCGTCTCTCATCTTCACCTCTACGTACGGCTTCCCATCCTTGTTCACGACCTTGTACGGAAGCATTTTCTTATCTCTCTGCACCTCCGGATCATCAAACCTATACGCGATCAACCCAAAAAAAAAGGCGATATATTTTCAACACCTAGATTTTCCCGCCAAAAAATCAGGTAGAAGAGCAGCTAAGTGCGACTTACTTCCTTCCGATGAGTCTTTTGACGTCGAAGATGGTGCGCTCCGGATTGAGAGGAGCCTGATTCTTGGCGGCTTCTCCGATTAGTCGCTCGGTGTCCGTGAACGCCACCCACGACGGAGTGATTCGGTTTCCTTGGTCGTTGGCGATGATCTCGACTTTTCCGTTTCTGTAAACTCCGACGCAGGAATAGGTGGTCCCCAAATCGATTCCGATGACTATCCCTCTCTGCGGTCCCTCAGCCGCCGCCATTGCTACGCCTACGAGAAAATCGGCGCGGAACAACCACCAAACACCATCAATGAAAAAACAACAATTAATTGATCGTGATTTATCGAGCAGTTGATCAGAACTAACCTGAAACGAAGAGGAGAAGAATGCAGAAAGCGGAACTGTTGAGCACCATGATTAATTTTGTAGGTGTAGCTTTTGCCATTTTTGGATGCTGTTTTGCTTTTGATGAATTGTTCTTTTTATTTGAACTTTTGAAGGTGGTAGTATATATAGGTTGCGATTGCGCGGAAGGTGGTGGATATAGCTAGAGTGTTCCAGCCAATGAGTGAGTGACATGTCATTTTCTCTGCCCGTTTCAACATCATTTGATTGGTGACGTTGTATTCGTGAATGTTCTTCGTCAGCGTAGAACAGTGCTTTATTTGTGCATAGACTCTTTCTAAAAGTTAAGAATCGTGCCATGATTCTGATATAATTATTTTTTTATTAAATTCATCAACTATATAGTTTATTAGAGAGCCTATATATATTAATATATATATAATTATATAGTTTATTAGAGAATATGTAACTCTTATTTTATTAAATTCTCTCCGTGTGTGCACTCTCTGCTCATGAGTTGCAGGAAATGTATATATCTTCATAACTATTTACGAGTTAAAATGGAAAAATGTTTGCACTTATATGGAACAATATATGATATCTTTTCTCGAGAAAATAAGTTGAAATATTACATAAGACGTATTTTGAGTCTAAAAAACGTTCAAGTTCAACATTGTATTTGTTTTGAATAAGCCAAGACTCATGGTATTTTTATTTAATTAAGGAAGTGAATTCGTACGTTCGTCTTAAATCTTAATTGGGCTGATTACAAAACGCTAAGTGCTAGTTTGGACTTCGAAAGTTCAGGCCCAAATCAAATACCTAAAATAGCATTAACAGTGTGCTAAGTACTACTCTCTCCGTCCCCAAAAAATTAGCACAATTACTATATATGATATCCAAAAATAATTAGCACTCTCCATTGTAAAACATGGCCGCACACTATATTTAATATTTCAATCTTAAAAACACATTTTATTTACCAAAAAACTACATATTTTCTACATAGTGACCCTTGATAATACCCTTCATCCACTCAAATCATATCTATTAACCATTTTCTTTAAAATCTATGCAAATCAGATGTGCTATAGTTTTTCAGGACGAAGGAAGTACCAAATAGTATCAGTAATAACAATAAAAAATAATACTAATAATGAAACCTATGCAAATCAATTGTGCTATAATTTTTGCACACACACGTGTGTGTGTATAGTTTGTGTGTGTGCAACTTTTGCAGCGGGGAACTCTCCAAACCCTTGACAGTGGTTAATTAATTTGGGACTTATTGAAAGAAAAAAGTTAGTGAAGGTTTCGGACTCGGGATGATCGAGCTTATAGAAAATTTAATTATGACAAAGTTTTCATTAGGGGCTTATTAATTTTTCAAAATTTAAAGTAAATAAAATTTCTTTTTCATATTAATGTCAAATAGTTTATTTTACTTATTTATTTATTTTTATTTTTGAATTGTAAAATATTATGGAGGTGTAAGGTGTTTATTGGAAGCTCAAAAATATCTTTATTGATTGTTTTAAACAGCTTACGAAGTGGCTAAAATGCCCTCTAAGTCCACTAGTATATACTTATGTATTAACACTACTGGACCATTATTAACACGTCGTTAATTACGTTTCGTTACTGCTAATTCATGGAAGGACGTCGCATTAATGAGCAACGCAGCCCATAGGCTACTTACTTACCTTTGAAATTGAACACCTAATATTTTAGAAAATATATAGCTCTTATATAATTAATTAATGTTGTATATATTAAGTAGCGATATATGCAAAAGCAAGATGGGAAATTGCAACATTAAAAATGAAGCATGTGCAAGATAATTCACGCGTACTCATGTTCCAAATTAAATAACATTAAAAGTATCAGAAATTAAGCAATACATGCAAGTATATAAAAATTAGGATCAGATCCAAATTTCTAGGAAAATTAACAAGAAAAATATGGACCAACTTCATAAAAAATTTCTTGATTTTTACAACAGTCAAGGCTTCACATGGAACCTCCAGCTCACAAAACTATTATAAATCCCAGAAAAACATAGCAGAATTTAATGTTCACTATATATAATGTAATCGAATCCTCTGGCTTGAGATAAACCAATTACTACAAAAATATAGATAGAACCTGTCAGCTAAATTTACATTAATTAACTCTGCAGGAATTAATATATCGAAGTATGTAGATTAATATAAAATTTATATTAATTATTCGGTTGGCGATTGATGGATAGGGTTACTGGATTCAAGAATCCAACTCTTATCCCTAGCGCCACCGCTCTCCCCATCTTTAGGGACTGTTTGGCTCTCTTTATTTATGAGTGAGGAAATGGCAGCTGCAACAGCAACCCTAAACTTAGGATCAGAAGTTATTGCACTCACATTTTCGGACAACGACGTCGGTTTATCAAAATTTCCTCGATCTTGATCTTGTAATAATCTATTAGGGTGAGGAAAAAGGTGGTTAACAAGTGTGTCCCCATTGAAGTTTGGTGGTTTAGGGATCAAAGAATACCCTAATTGGGCCGTAGAATTTGAAGAGCTAGGGTTGTTGTTGGTGAGGTCCAAAACAATGCCCTTTGTGGAGTCATAGTAATTAGAGTTTAGGGGTCTTAGGTTTGGTATGAATGATGAAGAGGGATTTATGACGAGAGGGCTATTAATGTTGTTGTAATAAAGGGAATGTTGTTGGTTTGAGGTTGGATGAAGTACTTCGTTGTTGTGGAAGGGATTGTTCACGTCGAACATCATGTAAGGCGACGTTGCTGATGTTGTTGACGCCATTGCGGTTGCACCTACTGGAAGGGGATGGTTGTGTGTCCCTTCGTACGTTGTGATCAGTATTGATTTGTCCTCTAAACATCTTTGGACCTGCTTGTAAAATAATATTAACCGTTGATTAGGATTAATTTTAAAAGTATTAATTAAACTGAAGTTGACAATAAAGCTACAATCAGGCGCTATAGTAATTTAACAAACTCAATAGAACACAATTAGTGTATCTAAATTGTAGCTCATAAATTGATCATATTACTATCTTTTTGACAACTTCATCACCATTTGCTTAAAATAGCAAGTGATCACAAATAAGTACCAACAGAAACCATCCCCATCCAAGCTGTAAAACTAACAATAATATTACCATTCTTATCAAGCCTAGGTAAAGTTTGTCTAAGGCCTTGATGTTCATTCATATCAGAAGTAGTACTAAGGCCTCAACCACAATGAAAATCATCATGATCTCCAAGGCAAACGTAGTGCACAATTAGTAAATAATGGTGCATGCCATGCTACACTTGTAGCATTAATTAAGTACCAAATAATAAATAAAACCTCAATACGATGTGAAATGAAAAATTGTGATCACACAACATTAGTTAGGTAATAAGAAAATTATGTACCTGTTTCCTGACTGGGCATCCCGGAGCTACAGTGCAACGATAATAGGCTCGAGGGCAAGGATTTCCTTTAGCAATCTTTTGGCCGTATTTTCTCCATTGACATCCATCATTCATCTGATTAATTCACCCAAAAAAGCCTATTTGAAATCAATTTCAACTGATTGATTTTTATCTACATACATAACTTATCATCTCACTAGACCCCAAAAATCCTTGTGTTATATGTATAATTCTAATTAGAAAACGACATACACATATATATATATATATGTGTGTGTGTGTGTGTGTTCGTTTGGTTATAAATTTTTTTAGTAAAGAGCTCATCAATGAGAAAATAAGATAAAAAGAAAATGTGAACTGACCGTGGCTGAATCACATCTTGCCCTGACAGAAACCCTAGCTCGTTTATTTGGTGGAGAATTGATATGGTTCATAATTCCAGTCATGGTGTTGCTATGCATCTGATTTTGAGTTGGCCTGAATGCTGTCATAATCTCCTCCCTTTTCTCCGGCGTATCGCCGCCTCGTTCCGCCTCACTGCAACTGCTCGCCACCCGCAGAGACAACCCTAGTCCGTCGTTTTCCGCACCGTCATCCTCCTCCTCCTCCAATAGCGATCTCCGGCTCGGGGCGACGTCGTCGTTTTTGTTACTCTCGTTGAGCGAGTAAATCATATTGGGATCCTAAATTAATTTAAAAAATTAAGAAAGCTATTTTCGAGAAAAAAAGGTGATTGCTACTCACATGACACATCACACATGTATATAAAAATAAATAAGCCAGGTTCATGAATTGATTTCTCTCTTCAAATCGTATTTACCTTGTTTTTGCTATTTTGTTGGATCATAGCAAATTTTGTCTGCAGATCGGTGTAATCCTTCATAGTTTTTTCCACTGCGTTTCGCAACTGTTTGTTCTCCTCTTTCACGTGATTCATCTTCATCTGCAGAACTGTGAGCTGGATTGAATTTTGAACTGTTAGTTCTTAAAACAACATGATTTATATAATATACTTACAACCGACCGAAGTTACAATTATACCTCTTGTGTGTTGAATCCTTGATCAGAATTTTGATTTGGAGCGCGATCTTCAGCTGTTTGAATATTTGATGATGGATCGCTGCCGACTTTGTTTTGTTGTTGTTGTTGTTGTGCGTCCAGCTTGAGGGAGAGATCAGGTTCCATTGTTGCGCTAATCTCCTCTTCTTCTTCTCTTGACATAGAGATGATCAGCAAGGATTTATGCAGTTTCTCTCTCTTGTCTCTCTCTCTCTCTCTCTCTCTCTCTCTCTCTCTCTCTAGATACGGGTGCTACTTTTGAGGCACAGAAGTCAAGTGGCTCGTCCAAAATTAAACGAGTTAATACTAGGGAGCAACAGTAGAAGTAGAAGTTAGAATAATTAGAAAATGCAATTAAGACGCATCTAATTTTTGACTTTAACCTTTTTCGTTTTTAATTAATTCAGAAAATGTCCCGATATTTAGGTTGAACCCAAATTAATCCATTTTAAAAAAAAAAAAATAACAATCTTGTAATTTTAAAAATAACAATCTTGTATCCTTGCAATATAGATCCTTCTGTTGTTCGCTTGAAAATATTGATATGTGAGATTTGGCCCATTTGGGGTAGGGGGGTCTATATTAATTAATAGATTTTAAGTTTTTTTTTTAATTATATTTTTTATTTTAGCTACGTGATTTTTTAATTACAGTCGCAATTAAAATGCATAATCACTCGTACCGACCTATATATATAAACAGCATAAGTTTGGATCAGATCTGGAAATAGTCAACTGGAAGACTCTCCAACCTCTTTCCAATTCCCACTCTTTCTGGTTGAAATTCTCAATGTCCCAAATATTTAATATACATATAATATTCATCAACTTCTCCATCACTTTTCTCTTCTGCATGATTTCAACTCGATTAATTAATTAAATTCTATTAAGCTTCTCACATTCACACAATTAACATTTAATTATAGCATGCTGCTTTCTTCACGCTAGGGTTACATATGCGTATATAGATCTTGAAATTAGTCTATCACACCACCATTAACGAAATTATAAAATTTATAATACAAATTTAATATTTACACGCATGTACGTAATTGCTCCCTTTCTGGAGAGTCTAGGCCTTTCTGGTCTGTGCGCGCGCATCAAACTATATATAGTAGATGAAAAAAGTAGTGAAATATCATAATTGAGACTTAATTAACTAAATTATTTTTAATGTATTGCTTATTTTATCTATGATGATATTGATTTTTTCGTTTGGAAGGTAATAAAATATATATAAAATGAAATTCAAATAACGAATAAAATTACCGGCAATCACATATTATAATGTTTATTTGGTGGTATGTCTGAAGAATTCCTACTGTTGAGAACACGTAACCAATATTCCAAAGGAAATCATCCTTCTATCTTCCCTATTTCTCATCTCCCCCAACACACACTGCATCAATCGCCTATTTAGGGAGAGAGAGAAAATTCAGCGTCTATTTAGAGAGAGAGATGGCATCATTCGACAACGCGCAGGTCTTCCATTTGACTAAGAATGACACACGAGCTACGCTGCTTTCTATCTCGCCTTCTCATTCGGCGATGCTCTGCCCTATTCCAGTTCTGCCTTCGTGCCGGAATATCTAGGCGTGTTAATTATCATTTTATTAACTGATCTGGTGGAGATCTCTTGTTGGATTTAGTTTGATGGAAATTAACGATTTATTTTTATTTTTTAAAAACTTTTAGTATCTAAACGACGTCGTTTTGATAGATTTAATTGTCACTCAAATTTTCAATTTGCCACGCCGGTTCCGATTTGGGGGATCGTGAGAAATCGGCAACAACAACAAAGTTCATGATTTTTGCGACCAAATTTTAAATTCTTGGGAAAATCCAGAATTCGGCCCTAATTCGTGATATTAGCGACCAATTGCCCTTTAGAGATTTATATAGTGATATGCCATAAACACGTGGCTGAACTTGATTGGTTGAATATACGGATTGATTTTAAAGAGCAGCGTGGACTTGTGTAAAGCAAAGCAAGTGTCGCCTCAGCTAATTCTCTCAAACTTGATTTTCCAATTATTAAAACCGTCTAACTATATATAAAAATAGCACATAGGTTTTGGGGCGAGTTTGCATTATTTAATATTTGAGTGATTTAGGGATCGTTGCATTAAATTGAACTTTAAGCATACAACCATTAACTATTTTATTATAATATGATTTGCCTTGAAATTTGTTTCGATTCGATCTGTTTGACCGAGGTTCCAATTTTTAATAATAGTCTTCTTTATAAATCACATCACAGCAGAATTCTTTTATTAAATCTTCGAAGTGTTTAATGTGAAAAAATTTAATAGTTTGAAATAATAGTGATCCCATCCCAACCCACTTGGACCCTAAACCCATTTCACCACTTGAATATATCCTTTCTAATTCATAATTATTCTTTCATTTTGATATAATTTATGCAGTAAACATTTGGAAGACATGTGAATTTACCAGAATTTGATTAGTATGAAGTCATTAGGATATATTTAGAAATCAATATTGATTAATAAATGTCCAAGTGTCTCGATAATTAAGACCTATTATTATCTAAATCTTGCTTAATTAATTGGGTTTCTTTACAACTCATGAACTCGCGCCCTACTAGCCTACTACTACTTAATTGATTGAATTCAAACTTTTTTCAAAAGTAGTAATGAATTTGCAGCCATGACATCAAAGATTGTTATTTGTAAGGTTGGGATATGTAGTAACAATGAAAGAATAAAGAAAAGGTTATTAGACCAAAGAGTTGAGTTAGACTTTAATTTCCTCATACTTGACCTCCTAACCTCTCTCTGATATGTATATCGCGGTAGGTTGGTGGACTCTAATGAGGCCTGCTAATTGCAGATCTATATCTTCAATTTATTCAGAAGCAAAAAAATAAAAAAAAATAAAAATAAAAATAAAAATAAAAATAATAATAATAATAATAATAATAATAATAATAATAATAATAATAATAATAATGATAGAAATAATTATTATGTACATAAGAAAGACATCATTTTTGGCACTTATTAATCACAAAATGCGGACTTTACTTGTGATTTTTCTCTTAAATGGTGATTAATTATATAAATTATTTTTTTTCAATTTAATAACATATTTTGCAAATATACGTTAAGGGTCGTATTATAATCAAAACTACTCTTATATACATAACTAAGACTTAATATCAACCATTAGATGAAGATATGAATGGATGAAATTACTCTCTCTATGATATTATTACTTTGCTTATATAATGTCATTGTAAGGTTAAAATTGTAAAAATAAAATCCCACGTTTCCACGATTTTAGGAAATATCTCGAAAATTATGGGATCTCGAATAAAATCATTATCGGAGAAAAAAATATCATTATTCATACACGAATGCATCATTGTTCATCATTAACCATATCATTATGCATCTTATGATTTTTTCCATGAAAATCGAAATCATTATCAGAAAAAAAACGTAATATCATTATTCAGAGACGGATATATCATTATTCATCATCAAACATATCATTGCGCGTATTCCAATTTTTTTCATAAAAATCTGAATCTATAAAATCTTTTCCATAAAAATAGCTTTAACTATAACCGATTTTTACAAAAAGTTACCCTAATAGCCTTCGCCTATTAAAATAATATTAAATTCTATGCCACTTGTCACGATTTGTTACCATCAGATAAAAAAGATATACGGTTGAGATGTGTTCTTAGTTCTGCATTCAAACTGAGTTCTGATTTGATTACGATTCTATATATATATTAGTATTATGCTATTTAACATGTAAGGTCTGTGCCAATGAGGCCTAACTTAAGTGGTAAGGTTGAGACATCAAAAGATTCTTCTTACTGATAGGTCTTGGGTTCAAATTCCGTCTACATGTGGTGTATTTTCCCACCTTATGGTGGTATAGTTGTTCCGACTGCGTGCAGATACATCTTATGATGGTGTATAGTTGTCCCGCCTGCATGTGTGTTCAAATCCCGCCTACGTGCGATGTATTTTCATTTTTTTATCATTGAAAAAAAAAATACATAAGTTAATTAGCCGACGTTAAAATTTGGGTTTTGGGTGCGAAATCACATAAAATACTTGTATGTGGCGATGCATGTACATGTAGGGTGGTCAAACCTAAACACCCAAATAAGAGAAGAGATATTATATTGTTATTTTATGTGGCTATTTATGTTTTCTGTACTACCGTTTATTATTTGAGGCGATCGATGAATGTACATGATTTTTATTTTTTTCAAAAACACCTACAACCACAACTTATAGATGCCTAATTTTTAGTTTTTAATTGCGATGTAGATGTCGATAAATACCATTTGTGACACGACTATTGATCACATATAGTTATAATATTTAATAATCTCAGATAAAGCCACATCTAATTGAACTTGAATAATAAACTGCATCATTCAATTTTGAATGATCGCTCGATTTAGGAGAAAGGGGGGTTTGAATTTAATTATATATGTTGAAAATAGAAAGAGAGAGAGGGGTTCGAATTTAATTATATATATGTTGAACTTTTTCAAATTCAATTTTTAAACAATTGATTGTAATCAAATTTTAATATTTTTTTAATGCATGAACTATGATCAAATATTGACCGTCAGATTTTAAGATCTAAGAAAATCTATTGGTACAGATGGCAGTATTATTTTCCCTTCAAATTCAAACACGGTCAATTATGTAATTATATATATAATCGTTTATAATGGTGGGCGGATTTCATAGGATGTAAATATGTCATAATTGATTTTAATCATATCTAACGAATATGGTCGAATATAACAGCCTTCATGTGATAATGATAACTTCTTCCTTTGATAATGATAAACTCTTTTCCTCATAATGTACATTCTTATTTAGATAATGATACATTCTTCTACGATTAGCAAATTTTTTTCCCATTAATATAAATGATATCTATAGGTTAACTTAATGATATAATTCTACACATATTAATGATAACTTCTTCTGACGATAATGATTCATGCGATTTTATTGTAGATACGTGAGATTGTTTAATCTCATAATTGTGATGTAATTTTCGGTTATGAAAAAACTGAAATATATGGAAGGAGATTTGATTGATTTATGAATTCCGATTTTATGGAAAAAATCGTGAATTATGGGTGAATAATGTCCACACATAATGATATGGTTAATGATATATGATTAATGATACATTCGTCTACGCTTAATGATAATTTTTTCTGTCGATAATGATTCGTGAGATTTTTTTGAGGATACGTGGGATTTGTTCAATCCCATGATTTTCAAATTTTTCCTTAAATTATGAGAATTTTTGTACAATTATGTCCTTTAATAATATTTATATATTGAAAGTTTACAGGTCTTTCACTAATATTGATCATAGAATTAGGCAAAGTGTTTCTTTAGGTGCATTTATTTCTTATGTTCCAATTATTCATGTACTTACTACTATTATTCTTTTATTCAGTTTCATCAATTTAAGTATATAATTATACATTAAATGTTAATTAGTGCTAATTATATCCAATAGGTCCATACGCGCGTCGCGTATACGTATACCACCATCAATTAACAGCTGCAGAATTTGCTTCTTCAACATTTTAAGAGCCATTTACCAACTTGAAGAGCCAATCAAAATCGTCAAATAAAATAAAGTTACATTGCAATTTATTTTATTCTTTCCAGAACTCGAAATGTCGCAACTTGCAATAATAGAAATGATGCGCATAACGTGAAGGCATTGAACATAAGTAGACAAGACGGCTCTCCCTTATTAAATTCCCACTTGCAAACCTTTATTATACAATTCCATATTTTTAGAATCTTATGTCACCAATATCATTTAATACCATACATTATTGTTTAGAAATTTAGATTATCATCAATTAATTTTTGAAATCTAATATTTTTTATTTTTTATTTTTACGACTTAGTTATTCATTTTATCACAATTTTCTTATCCCGCCGATTCTTTTCCGATTTTTCAACTTGCATAAAATGTATCAATTATTTTCCCATTGGTTTGTTTCAAACCAAGGCTTGTAAGCATTTCTAGATGCATGAAACATTCATCTAAGGGCATCAGTATCCCGCTAAACACCATTTTTTTGAGCATTACTATTCATGTGCTTAACTTTTTCCACTGCGTTTTACTAAGCACTATCGCATTGAGCATTACTATTCAAGGGGCTCACTAACATTTTATTAATTTTTTATTATTTCTTTTGTTAATTATAAATGTAATTAAATAATTTATAGATAAAAAAAATTACTAATGTTATTAAAAAATTTAAAATTACATAATTTACAAAAAAAAACAGGACGTAAATTGTTATATACTAAATTGTTAAATTTCGTATTTTCTAGCACTATTTTCTTATTGTCTGCCATGATTCAAGAATTTTCTTTTTATAGTAAAACTTAAAGATTTCATTCCATTTTCTGTCACGTACATATGGTTTAGAATTTTGGGTTTCCGATTCTCGACTTTAATTTGGGTTTCAATCTATACAATTTTTGTTTGAATTAATTTGATTTGGAACAGATTACAATAGGTTTAGTTAATCTCTAAAAAAACTAGGTAAAAAAGTATATTCACATTTTTTTTATAAATTTAATTAAATTATTATAGTTTTTTTTTTTCCTTTTACTTCCAATTTTATTAAATTTAAAAGTCCTACTGCACGTTTTTTACCTAATGATGCACATTTGGTTAAAATACATGGATATATATAATTTTTATGATTTTAGTCAGATTTAAATGTAATCATTTTAGTTTAATTCCTCACATTGAATATATATATCAAATGAGGTGGAAAACGAACTTATAAAAACATTTCTAAAGGTGCTCAAGTATCTCACATATGATACACAAAGCAAATAAGGTAAGCAAATAAATTAATTTTTTTTATTTAAAATAAAATTAAAAATAAAGGGCGTCATGTGGCGCCCTGTGATCGGCCTCTTCCCCAGCATGCTCAAGCACAAGTCCGCGTGCTCGGCTCACGTGCTCAACGCCCCGCATCAGTGTGCTCGGGCTGTTGAGCACGTTGGGGCGTGCTTAGGGCAGCCCGCAGCACGCTGCTACTGATACTCTAATACATTCTAATCGTAGTTCACTCAACCTAATAATGAGTTAATAAATCTTAAATTCGTACTTGTTTATAGCCACCTACTATTTCTTTTTTGGGTGGACTTTTTTTACACCCATAATAACATTATACAAATTACAAAAAATGATATATTCAAAATATTAAATTAAAATTAATAAAATTGCTAAAGATTTACATAGACGTGATTAATCAACCTTATTGCTTTTACGGAGAACTCGGAGTATATCAAAGCTCTCGACCTTTCTCTTTTGTAATTTTGTATGTGTAGCAACTAATTCACTCTTTATTCAAATATTTTATTTCATCGTTCGTCACAAAGCGCAAAACAACAAACCGAAAAATGGAAGAACAACTTGCATGTTATTTTATGATGATATATATTCATATATTTATGAGTGAGAGAGAGAGAGAGAGAGAGAGAGAGAGAGAGAGAGGCAAGTTGCGCAACTTGCTATATAACGTACAAATACTGTTTTTCTTTTCTTTAACAGCTAGTTGGTGTCACTAGAAGGCCAACTTGCAGGGATGGGTAGTTGTTTGATTCCCTTCAAATTAATTTTATACTATTAATAGTACTTATTAAATTATTACAATGAATGATAATAATAACAACATTGTACATAGATCATAGATCTAGTCCCCTAAAACCCTCCATGCACCTCAGACTGGAAATTTTCTATTTTGGTTGCTTTACCAATTCTTGTGGCCATTGTCAATCCTTATCAAGTTGCAAAAATCAAGTTTGGAAAAAATAAAATAAATAATATTAATCAAATTTATTTAACCAATATTTTTTTTTCTAATTATTTCAGCAGCATAAATTTAAAACCCCTAATCAAATCACCAGAAAAATCGTTAATTTCAAATTATTTCCTTCTTTTTATGGGTATTTAGGGATTCTGGAACTTGAAATATATAAAACCCCAACTTATTTAGCTGTAAGTAACAAAGAGCATAACACTAACTAATTATTTAAATATGTGATCTCACATGCATTTAATTATAAGTACTTTAAATATATCCGAAAAATGTCTATCGGGAAGATTAACAAAATTCTCATTAATTAACTAATACTTTAAATTGGGTGAGTTATATATAAAAAAAAATCATATGGCAGATATAAGTATTGTCTCGACTATTGAACAAAAAATAAATTTTTTTATGGAATTTAAATTAAGTGAATATATATTTAACATAAAAATACATACTAAATTGCATACTTTAGTGACCTTTTACACAATTCCCCCTCTTTTATTCTCCATGGATTAATAAAGTTAGAAATTTCAAACTAAGCAGTTCAATTAAAACGTGACTGCATACAACATTTTTTAACTGCCAAACTGAGCTTAATTACGCGTAAACACATTGATTAACAGCTTTCAAGAAAGAGAAACACACACACACACATTGATTAATCGTAATTAGCAAACAACAATGCCCTAACAGACTAAAAATAATTCAATTTTAAATTCGATCAACACTAATAATTTTACCAAATATCGAACTCATGATATATATATATATATACACACACACACACACACATAAACCAAAAATATAGTGAGCGAGATCAAACTTATGATCGGATAAAAAAAGTGGAGAATTTCTTCAATTTGAGAAATAAACAAGATCATGAAATCAGAAATATTCCATATCACATGATCCGAATATCAAAAAACAAACTTCCGAAATTCACAATCCAAATCCACAAGCGAACTTTTCTTTTTCTCCTTCCTCCGATTAATTGTCACGTAGTAGTAATTTGTCTCATGATGACTAATAACATTATTTTTTCATTTTTCAAAATAAATTATTTTCGTCTGACAAGATTCTCGGCGATCTGAGCTAACGACTGCAGATTACATCTCACAATGGTGTCGACAAAAACGCACGTTTCTTCCTTAGTGTTACCTTGGGGCACGTCGACGACGTACGACTCCACCACGACGGATCCGCCGCTGCCCGCGGCGGCGTGGATGGTGGTTACCGATCGGTAATTCGCGAGGCGGTGGTCGCCGCCGACGACGCTAAAGCTCATGACGTGGCGCTCGTCGTCGAGGATCTCCAACCGCTCGGTGCTGCTGACCGCGGGCAGCCCGGAGATGACGCGGACCTCCCGCAGCGTGCCGACGTCGCCGTTGCCGACGACCACGTTGCAGCTCTTCACGAAGTGCTTGTACGCCTGCGGATTGTCGAATCGCCGCACCACCGACCACACGGTGGCAACGGGGGCGGCGATGTGTTGGCTCACGGCGGAGAAGCACTGGTTGGGGCCCACCGCGTGGGTGTGGTAGCGCGCCACGTGGTCGGGGACCTGCGCCGCCGCGGTGGGGAGGCGGTAGGATTGTTGTTTACATGCGGGGGTGGAGGGGTTGTAGTTGATCCGTTGGAGGAGGAGAGAGGATTTGGGATGATCGGAAGGCATCTTTGTGATTTTGTTTCTCAATTAGGGTTTGGGATGATGAATCCGGATGTTGGGGTTTGTTTGATTTTTGATGTGTTTTTGGGTGTATGGGATGAGAGGTGGTGCGTTTGCGTGGGTTTGATTAGTGGGTTTGAGTTGGAAATTAGTATTATATATTGGGTGGTAGAGAGAGAAAAGGGCGGTTTACGATTGTTCCGAGCGTTTAATAGGATTGGAAGATGGCCAAGTACTCAAAGAGATGAAAGAGCTCATGTGAGGGCAATAAATAACAAAAAAAAATCATCAGTTTTGATCTAGTTTTTAATTTAAACATGCTTCCGAAAATGTAATGTTTCTTATTATTCACCCTCTTTTACTTTTTTAGTAAAGAGTGAACTATAACGATGCAAGAGGGTCATATTTTTACGATAACTATATTAAAATATTGACATTTGCGATATTTGTACTAAAATGTAATATCGTTTGAAATATATTTTCACTTTTTAAGTTTTTTTGGATCAAAACTGCCCCAATTACAAAAAGGGCATTTTAGTTTATTTCTAACACACTCTATTTTCTCTTTTTTTTTCTTAACCTGACACCATCTCTCTTCTTTCATAACTCTTCCCTCTCCTCTCTCTTTCTTCTTCTTTCTTCTTCTCTGCTTTGTTGGCCTGCTTCTCTTGAGTATATATTTTAGTTTTACTCTTATTCAAATTTGTTGGTAAGCAGAAAAGCATAAGTGCACATTTTCGAATGCACATGAATTTACAGTATATTATATTCCTACCTCTGCTAACGAGAGAGCCTAAGATCGCAGAGAATCCCAGATTGAGCAGGAGATGAAAATCCCTATCGAGCTTGATATATAGGAATTGTAAGTTTAATAAAGTGAAGTCAGAATTTTTGAATTATAAGAAAAAAGAAAGAAAAAAAGAGAGAGAGAGAGAGAGAGACAACAAACTACCTGCCACCCGTTGTTAAGCTAACTTTCATGGCACATTTCGATATCAATATTTGTAATGTGCGACTCATGAGTTGTTGAATCAGTTTCTTTCAGCGGCGGATCTGGGGGGCGCGAGGGGGCGGCCGACCCCCCCACCCCCACCCCCATCCTCCACCCGCCCTGAACATCTATTTTTTATGTTGTGAGAAGAAATGCACAGTTGATTGGTATTGAAGATTTGGGTAGTCTTTCTCGAAAGATTGTTGAAACTAAAAAAAGATAGAATTTTTCCATTAGTTTATCGCTTGATTGAATTAGTATTGCTCTTACCTATAGCTATTGCATATGTTGAAAGAGTATTTTCTGCCACGAAAATTGTCAAGACCGACCTACGAAATAGGATGAGAGATGATTGGTTGAACGACAATTTTGTGACATACAATGAAAGGTCTATCTTCGCTACGGTTTCTAATGAATTTTTT
>JAYDZE010260289.1:0-19597 GCA_034509125.1 Monilaria moniliformis
GATACCAAATTTTTTCGTCGTGGGACAATTACGAAAAATCTCAAAGTCATGATATTAGCGGCTGATTTTCAAACTTGTGGGACTGACCAGAATTTGACCAAACTTCATGATTTTTCTGACAATTTGCCCTTTAATAAATAAAATCTTAATACTCCGTATTGTGATCGATACGCCTCATCTAAAAAAAAAGAAACTCTTAAATTCTTAATCTTGATGAAAGAAAAAAAACAGTAACTTAATTGCTAGTAGAGCAAAACGAAATATGAGATGAGGTCAAGTCCAAATCTAAATATATACTATTATTAAAATGACAGTTTTCAATTTGAAATTAATTACAAATTGATTCATATGACAATTTTATAATAAAATACTAATTAAAGATCTATCAATTAACAACAAATGTGTTCTTTTCTTTCTAATTTTACCTTCTTTCTAATTAAACTCAATTCTCACAACAAAATGAGAAATATATTATATATTAAAATTAAATGATTCTTTTCAAATTTCACTTTCTTTTCTCTAATTGTATTTTGAACTAAAGCTCTTTTAGTAATTAAAATAAATTGTCACAACAAAATTAGAAATATATCTATTATATATTGAAAATGAAAATTTCAATTTGCAAACAATTGTAAAATGATTTGAATGACAATTCTGTAATAAAATACTAACTATTGATCAAACACATATGCAGACAACGAATCTATATTTAATTATATATTTTACTCAGAAAATATTTCAGAAATATTAGTATCATTTAAAATTTGAAGTTAATTTTGAAATAAAATTTTAAATTCACTTTTAAAAAAGTGTGTTCCTTCTTTTGTCACGTGGACTTATTTGAAAGCTTTTTTATTTTCTTTCTTTCCTTTCGAATTATATTTTTTTCCCTTTTCCTATTTTTTTATTATGTAATTTCACTTTTAATTATTTACTATAATTAAATAGTATTACTATTTAATCAATTTAAAAGAAATTAAACTAAGTATGATTTTTAATTAATTAAATGTAAAAATATTATTAAAAAAGTAAATGAACAAATTTTCACAACTACTTCTCAAATGAATTTTTCAACTGGATAACTGTTAGAAAGTATAATTACAATTCTATTGGTATTTTACAAGCTACGTCACAAATTGTGTTTGAAGAAAAGAGGTAATTTCGTGACCTGTCTTATAATATATGTAGATGACATGATTATCACATAAAATGATACTGAAGAGATCGAGCAGCTGAAGATGAGTCTATTAAATGAGTTTGAGATGAAGGACTTGGGATCTCAAATATTTTCTTGGCATTAAAGTTCTCAGGTCTTCCAAGGGGATTTTCATATGCCAAAAAAAGTACATATTGGACCTCCTTGCTGAGACTGGAATGCTAGACTATAAACCAATCGATACACCCATTGTTGTAAATCATGGATTATTGATTATGGAGGAACCAGAGATAATGGCCGAGGACAATATCAGCGGCTAGTAGAAAAATTCATCTACATTTTTCACACTAGGCTTGACATAGCATAAGCAGTGGGAGTGGTAAGTCAGTTTTGTGCACCGACCTCAAGCCGATCATATGGAAGCTGCCCTAAGGATTGTTAGCTATCTTAAAGGAATCTTTTGTCATGGTTTTCTGTTTGAGAAACATGGCCATTTGGAGATTCACGAATATTTAAATGTAGATTGAGCTAGCAACCTAATGGACAGGATCAGGTCTACAACAAGATACTTTACTTTTGTTGGTGGGAATCTCGTCACCTAGAGAGGCAAGAAGCAAAATGTAGTGTCTCTCTCCAGTGCAGAAGCAGAGTTTAGAGGGGCTAAAAGTGGTCTAATTAAAGTGTTATGGCTGCGAAGACTACTCAGTGACATTGGATTTCCACTAACCCAAACATGTCAAATCTTCTGGGATAACAAGGCCGCGATTAGCATATCAGGAATCCAGTCCAACATGATCGTACCAAACATGTTGAGGTAAATAGACACTTCATCAAAGAGAAGATAGAGTCCGGCATTGTGGAGTTACCATACATTCATTTGAAAGACCAGTTGGCAAATATCCTAACCAAAGCAGTAAACTCCAAATTTATTGCAGAAATTCTTGGCAAGTTAAGTACCGGCAATCTCGTCACTTAACTTAAGGGGAAGTGTTGGAAAGTTGGACCAGAATCAAAGAAAATCAAGATAAGAAATTTTATATATTCAATTTTTCCTGGAATAGTTTAAACTTTTGTACAAGAATAGTTTGATTTCTTTCCTTACACAGCTTTGAAAATTTCTAATAAAAAAAGGGATGTAATAAGAGGAGTACAACACAGAATTAAGTTTCCTACCCCTTCTCTTCTTACTAATGATGCATGTATCATTCAGTATTATATAATTTAAGATTTAAATAGTCACAAAGTGGTAGCATTGTTGAAGCTACCAAGTGTTGGAATGATATTTTTGAAAGGGATATAGAGGTCGACGTTGTTGCTTATAATGTTATTATTCATGGAATTTGTTTGAGAGGGCACTTAACCATCGTGTATAAGTCCTTGTGCAAAATGTATAAATTTTCATATAATACAGTCATCAATGAGCTTTGCAAATCAGGTAGGATTGATGAAGCTTGTTATGTTTTAGGTGTTATGTCAATGATGACTATTCCCCCTGACCACATCACATAAAAAATGATCATCCAAAGTTCGTGTATTAATGGAGATGTATATACAGCAACCTATTTATATTCCCACATGCTGCAGAACTCATTGGTACCCAAGCCTCTCATTTGGAATATTGTCATGATCAATGCGTATGGAAAACATGGACAAGTACAAGAGGCACTGTTGATGAAAAAGAAAATGATTGAACATGGTGTGCTGCCCAATGGTTATATGTCAAATGCTCTTATTTACACACAAATAAAAGACGGAAGTATTGACAAGAACTGAGATGCTCATAAATGGTATTTCCCCTGATGTAGTCACCTACAATTTGTTGATCTGGGCAACGTTAGTTATCCACTCCAACCGTATAATGAAATGGTGAGGAGTTAAATTGAACCGGATATAGTATTACACTGAATTACTCAAGTGCTACTGCATTAGAAGCAAAATCAGAGAGGCTGAAGAGTTACTTTTCAAGATGTTAATGAAAAATTTGCCAATTGATCACGTACCATTTATGATACTCAAGAAGAAATGCTTCAAGATGGGGGAGCTAGATAAAGTTTACAAGAAGGAGAAGAAATCTGTAGCTGAAAATCATGTGGTGAAACTGAACGATGGCATCATTCTTCTACTATGAAGCTTTTTGCTTCATAGTGTGGCTAGAGGTATTGATCTTCATAATTTGTCTTGTTTCATTATAATTTATAATATTTTTTTGGATGATAATACGAGTTAAATTTTATTTTCATAATTCTAGGGATTGATAGTTATTGTTAATTGATTTATCTTTATCTAAAATAGCATAAGTGTACAATATTTAAAATATAAAAAATAATTATGAGAAATAAAAATAGAAGTATTATGACATAAAAACATTATGTCAAAAAATCATTGTTGTTTCAATAAATGTAATATATTTCATTTTAGTCGTCTTTTGTATTCACCGGATCTTGAACGATTCATTGTAATTACATTGAATGGATAAAGAATAATTGTAATTATAAGACACTTTTTATGCTATAAGTTTTATATAATTCTCTATAAAATGAAATCTTCATTTTTTGGGAATAATATTGATTATAAGCAATCCCCTTATTCATTGATTTATTCTCACACACACAAAAGAAACTTATTCATTGAATTTTTCCTTCGCCTTTTCCTCACGAACCAATACTTTCAATAAATATTAGATATGTAAGACATGAGTTTTTATCAACATACAGTTACTAAATTGAGAGAAAACAATACATATTGTTTATTATCGTTTATTATCTGAACCTTTTTAGAAGGGTCCTTTTTTAATTGAATTTTGGTAGGAGCGGATACAGAAATTTGTTTCGTTACGGCTATATATTTAAATTTCGAGACAATAATTTTTTTATACATCATTGTGATGATATAGACTTTTGCACAACGACTCACACAAAATATCGAAATTCGACAATAACATACAAATAAAAAAATAGCTTGGTAATAACTTAAGTCATCCTTACTCCTATGTATGTCCACCAATAAATTTAGGGATAGTAAAAACTCCTAAGCACATGTACACGCGCCAACGTATACTCAATTAAAGTTGTATTAGATAAAAAAAGAAAAAAGAAAAAAAAAATCTATAATAGCACAAAGCACAGACTAAGGCCCAACCTCATTAAAACCCATATATTCATTAATTTTAATCATACATCCATAATCGTCATGTTTTTAGATCTCCACATATAACTGTGCTAGCGTTCATGACCAATAACTAATAATTATAAATATGGATATTTTACTTTAAAAATTTTATAATTTTTTTCACATTTTATAAAGTGTTAAATTTCCGAACAAGCCCATTAATATGTCAAAATTATAAGTTAGTCGATAATTAAAAAAACTAAAATATAGCTGATTTTTAGATTTTCGAACAAAAATGCCCCTAAACTTTCGATCAAATTCTTGCTGACTATATTTTCAAATTTTCCCTACCCTATCTTTATTCCCTCTCATTTTTCATTTTTCTCAGTATTCTCTCTCTACTCCACATTTTTTCTCTACTCCATACAAACCCTAGTCACCACCTCCTATCTCCATCTCGCCACCGCCAACGTCCAACTTGACAACCCAATGGCACCTCCGCCTCTATCTCGTCCTAAGATTAGGATAAACAGAGCGTCGACGATGGAGTCCCAAATATAACAACCAAATCAAAAATTTCTGGCATAAAATTGCATGTTCCAGACCTTGAAGATAAACTCCTCAGATCTACAACCGACGTCTTCGGCGGTGGCAAATGTGTCTCCATCTACGACTGCCATCCTC
The DNA here is from genome assembly GCA_034509125.1 of Monilaria moniliformis. Classification (NCBI taxonomy): domain Eukaryota; kingdom Viridiplantae; phylum Streptophyta; class Magnoliopsida; order Caryophyllales; family Aizoaceae; genus Monilaria; species Monilaria moniliformis. The sequence continues at coordinate 4,949 of JAYDZE010260289.1, forward strand.
AGATCTATAGCCGAAGGTGCCTCTATGTACGGCCATTGTGCCTCATATCACACTGCCGATACACCTCATCCCCACCGAGGACATCGACAATCAGGTCTTCCATGAGCTTTCCGAGAGCTGTGCCTCGAACCGCATGCACAGGTTTGTTAAGCCAGGTATGAATTCGTTGAGTTGAAGACAGACTTACCAAACTTACATGGTATGATTGAAACCATGCATAACAAACATATGCATAGTATGAATTAAGCCAATTTCTGTCTTGCATAATAAACTTACATGTGCATGTTTGGTATGCAAGGTATGAATTGGTCAATCATACCATGAATTAAAAGTCTTGGTTGCACAGTGGTGGTGGCGAGTAGCGGCGGGGAAGCATGCAGCGGACGGCAGAGGCAGTGAATGTAAAAATGAGAGTTGAAGAACCCCACGTGCTTTATAAAAAAGCCACCAGTTATTTAATCCATGTGTTTATGAGGGTTTTTTTTTCTACATCGGTTCTTTTTATGTTATTGATGGATTATGTACGAATTGATGTTGAAATTTAATAAGAATGAAAAATAAAATTATTGTCCCTATTTGGGAAAAATGATAAACAACAAATGTGATAAATTAAAGTAGAATAATTCTAGTTGTTTTATAATTGAGAATTTTCTTTTGCTATTTTAATAGCAGTGTTATTCTACTTTAATTTATCGTATTTGTTGTTAGGCGAATGTATTATACTAATAATCATAAAGAGCTATCTTTTCTCTATCTTTCTCTCTCTCGGCTCAGAACCCATGTAAGTAGTCTTTACAGCCTCAAGCAGTATCAATGTCAGGGACAGATCCAGGTTGGGTTGGGGGAGGGGGATTGACATATCCCATCGCCAGCCCATGAGTGCCGCCGGAAAATTTCATTAATCGACCGCTGACCTCATGGCAGCTCCGTATCCAAGCCCAAGGTAGCTCCCCCTCCATCCTAAGTGCAACACCTTCATCAATGACTTTGCAAAGAGAAATTTAGAGTGAGAGAGAATATTTTTGGGGATCCAAAAAAATATAGTTGGGCTCAAATTATTTTGATTGAAAGATAACCAACACTTTGTGCCTTTTAAGAAATAAAGTGTAGACATCTTTCTTTCTCTCTCAAGTTTCAGCCTATCCCAACTTCTTCTCTCTTTCATGTCTCTATCTCTGCAGATTCCATCCCTCTCTGTTTCTCAGTGACTTGGCCAGAATCGTCCATATCTGCTGCCGTGACAGACCGCAGTCTAGTCGGACTCCAGCGGCCAAAGCCACTGTCTTCACCATCTTTTGCTCTCATACAAAGATATTTTATTATTGTTATTGTTTATTATTAATATTATTAGTTTTGCTTTAAGGATAGTTCATGTTTCTTTTTTTTAATCACATTTAAAATGACATCTTCGTATTATCAAAACCTTGAAAAAGAATGAGTTATTATCTAAAAAGAGTTTGAAGTTACAATATTTATATAGTATTGCACTACTAGAATTGGTCTCATTGAAGATTGTGTAAGAAAGGTTGGGAAATCTAACTACATGAGTTTGTACATATTGCTCTTCCAAATATGCAATATATATAGAGCATAAAACAAAATGAGTTATTGGTTGGGCGTGAAATTTAGCTCCTATATATCTAATTACCTTACTAAACCGTCACACACACACACACACACACACACACACACATATATATATATTTTGTTATATAATGTTTTATTTATTTGTTAGATTAATTGATAAGTTTTTTTTGAAAAGACCTCGAGTTTTTATCGATTCATCTAGTGCTAGTGTTGAACAAGAACACAACGATCGGAAAATAATATGGTAGTTGATAGCAATTAGGACGAGGTTGAAATTGATGAAAATGAGATTTTTGTTGATCCCAGATTACGAATGCCTATCGATAGTTTTGAATTTTGATGTGAATATTCGAGACCGTATTGTAGAGAATATGTAGCTAAAAGTCTTTGTCAATCAAAATGTCATGATTTAAAAAAAAAACACAATATGGAAATGCAAAAGATAAGAGATGTTTAGAGATATTTGATTTAAAGACTATGTTTAGTTTGAATATAGTTTGTCAAAAGATGCTGCATATTGCTTTTGGTGTTTTCTTTTTAAGTGTGGTTATTTGTCACCGATATATTAAGCCTTTGTTAGTGGTGGTTTTTCTGATTGGAAAAAAGGCTAATAAAAGATTTAGAGCTAATATTGTTCGTTCACACCACAAAGCTAGAATTGAATATGAAAATTTTGTAAATCAAAAGCAGAGTGTGAGCTATGTTGTTAGTAGAGTTAGTGCAAGACAAGAGCTAGAATTGAATATGAAGATTTTGTAAATCAAAAGCAGAGTGTGAGTTACGTTGTTAGTAGAGTTAGTGCAAGACAAGAGAAGGAATATCAGATTCGTTTGATTGCAACTCTTGATATTACTCATTTCCTTTTGAATAAAGATTTGGCTTTTAGAAAAAATGATGAGTCCTCAACTTCCATAAATAGTGGTAACTTTCTAGAGATGTTAGTCAAGTTGTACTACAAATGCTTTGTGAAATAATCAAATGATTGCTCCATCACATTAGAAGGATATGGTTAATGTGTGTGCGACTGAAACCACACTTAAAATATTGGGTGAACTTGGAGAATGATTGTTTTCCATAGTGGTTGATGAGTTTCGAGATTGGTCAGTGAGTGAGCAAATGACTATTGTTATTAGATTTGTGAACAAGAATGGAGAGATAAAAGAAATATTTTTATCTTTGATTTATGTTAAAGAGACTTCATCAATATGTTTGAAAATGAACGTTACCCTTTTATTTTCTAAGTTGGGATTATCATTGTCAAAATTGAGAGTTCAAGGAAATGATGGACTTTCAAATATAAGAGGTGAAATTAATGGATTGAAAGCACTTATTTTAAAAGAAAATCCATCGGCGTGATATGTCCATTGTTTTGCCCATGAACTCAAATTGGTATGTGTGGGGTATGCATAACAAATCGACTTGTTTATGATTTTTTCGATTTTCTTAGCCTGATTGTTACAATATGTGGATCTTCTTGCAAAATGATAGATAAACTTCAAGTAAATATCTAAACCAAGAAACTTCTTTGCCTAAACCGGGTGACACTCGATGGGGATCTCATTATACAACTATAATTCGCCTTGCATTTGGCTCTCGATAGTTAAAGTACTTGAAAGCTTATTCAATGATAAAATTGATACATAACAAATAGAACATGTAAGATTTGCTTCAAAAGATATAAAGTTATGATTTTGTGTTTATCATAATGTTGATGAGATATTTGTTGGGTTCTATTGACCCATTATCTTGTGCATTGCAAGATAGTGATCAAAATATTGTAAATGCGACAAATCTGATAGTGGGCGTGAAAGGACCGCGAACATTTTGAGAAACTTGATGTGATAATTACTTGCAAGAAGTGGAAACTTTTTGTCGGAAAAATGAAATTGATATTACTAACATGACATTGTCCCAAGACGGATTTACATGAAGAGAGATGGCACAAACATGACAAACTATCACTATTATCGCGTTGAATTTTTTTGCTAGAAAATTTGAGATTTTACTTTCTTATTCATTAAAACTTAAAAATCGACAAACTTGCTTATCTTGCCACCCTTTATCGACAAGACTTTCTTATTCATGAAGCTTATAATTTTACCTCAACATCTTCAAACTTTTGTGAATGGTGCAAGAAGGGATACATGTTTCTTTAGTGTTGAAGATTTGAGAAGTCTTTCAAAGAAAATGGTTGAAATGATGAAAGATAGGATTTTTCCATTAGTTTATTGATTAATTATATTGGTCTTACTTTTACTTGTAGTGAACAACATTTGTTAAAAGAGTGTTCTTCTGCAATGAAAATTGTCAAGTTAGAGCTGCAAAATAAGATGGAAGGTTACTGGTTGAATGACATCTTGATAATATACAGCGAGAGGAAAATGTTCACTACTAATTCTAATAAAAAAAAATCGAGTCGTCTCAAGATATGAATACTCGTAGGAATCAACTATTACAAATAACAGAAGATAGTTTTATTTAAATTGTAATGTAATTTTATAAAAAAAATTATTATTATATTTATTATTATTTCATCAATATGTCTGATTTCACGAGTTCCATTTACTGAATCCATGACTCATCCATATGTCATTTTTTCATTGCACATTGTCTTAAAACTCGACGCTAACCCCAAAAAACTTGTCTCTGTTCAATTTTCTCAAAGCTTTGAGCTTTCCTTGCAAAGAACCTGCGCCTCTGCTCCTCTATCAGGCTGTTTTCAATTTGCATGCTATAAAAACACCCTGCAGCTACTAATACCCTACAAATGCATACATATGTATAGGTAGACACAGATGCTTATGTTCTTCTGTAGTAGTTGCATGTTCTTTGCTTTTATAACTTGTTCATGATCATTTGATGTCCGTGGCATTCAATCTTGGTTTTATCACAAATGGATGCTTGTCCTTTGGAATTCTACCAGAGTTTTTCTTGAATTCTTGCTGTTGTTTCTCGAATTAGTGGATATTATAGGTATTTGATTGAATTGGGTTTTGCTAGTATAGAGTGATGGCGCCTTTGAGAGGTAGAAAGAAAAAGAGAGTTGAGAATCAAGACGAAGATAAATCTTTGGCTTCTGGGTTTTCTTATCGGGAGGGTTTTGCTGAATGGTGGGATATTTTGTCCAAGAAAATTGCAGGTAATGTTTAGTTTCGTTTTATATTTTAATTTCTCAGTTGTTCATTTTATGTTCTCTTGATGTTTAAAGTTTGAATCTTTATGATATTGATCACCTTGAGTTTTGGTGGGAGTGTTTCATGTGGTGGTGTTTTGCTCCATTGAATTCTTTGTTTTGAGCTTGATGTTGTTCTTGACAGTTTGTCGATTGCAGATTAATATGTTCAAGTAGAATCCCTAATTTCACTTTTTGATTCTTTTTTGTTTCTAAAATTTGGATCACCTCTAAATGTTTGAGTGTTTATTTGCCTAGTGACAGTAGGAAATATTGTGAGAGTTTGTTCTAATCTCAAATGCAACCGTGAACGAGAAGTGAATTTGTGTTGGTAGATTGTTTGTCAAGTTCTTTGATTAGAGATGAATAAGAGAATTAAATTTCTGATAACATGCGAAATTATTTATTTTATGATGCATTTGTAAATTCAGAAGGAATTGTGGAAAAATATCTGGTGTCTCTTAAAGAGGAAGTCTTTTCAGTTTCATTTTTCAGTGAAACAGAGTTGGGAGGATTTCTTAGTCTCATGTTTAATTTTCTGGTGGAAATGCATTATCATTTCTCATTTTACCTGTACAGATACTTTTAGGAATAAAATGTTTGTTTTCTGATCAAAAGCCATGATAGAGAAGCCACATTTCCGATTATCTAGCTGTTTAATTGAGTTGTGTGCGTGATCCAATATCTTTTATTGTTGAGTAAACATTTGAGTCAATTCCTCACTCTACAAGTTTCTAGGATATGTCGATACTAGTGAATTCTATTTCACATACACGATATTTGGGCCATTTTTTGTCTTAAAGAAATTTCTCATTTGATATTTTAGATTATTTTCTGAACATCATCACAAGAAGTGTGTGACACTTCTAAAAGTCTTTCAAAATATGCGTTGAAGAAATGTTGCTTAATCTAAGTCTATTTTGACTTGCAACTCAAAAGTTAAAGTGAATAAAAAAGTTATATTGTTGCTTCCACAACACAAAAACCTTTGAGTAAACCTCAACCAATTTCTTAGATGACATTTGAGTGCCTTACATTTGATAGGAGATTCTCAGTCTTGGACAGACTGATGGATTGTTGCTGCTCGCTCGTAGTTCCCCTGTGTGAACATATGTTTCGGACAGTAAGTAGCCTAAACTACTACTGTTCTAACTCTGTACGTTTGTGAGATATATTCCCTCGGTTATTACCTGAAAGAGTGATATGATCTCATTTAAATAAAGCATGCATCATGTTAGATTTATGCATTACAGTATTGTGCATATGTGTGACAGTGTGAAGAGAGATTACATAGTAGAGAAAAAAAATTGTGAAGTCATCTAGGGAACATTCCTCGAAATGAACTGTCATTTCATGGATATAAGCATGAACTTTTATATATTTAAAGCTCCTATTATTGGTTCTGTTTCTTTGACTTCCTTTTTTTCTATTGCTTCTTTTTACTTCAAAAGCTACGCTAAAAAACTGTTTTGCCATTTTTTGAATGGATTTATCATTCATGTCAAAGTAACTACTGAATTATTCTGTTAATATTAGCATTGAGTTAATATCTTTGTTGGCATCTAGGAGAGATGCCATATGAGCTCGTATTTTCTGTATCAGTATCTTGAATGTATCTATATCTTGAATGTCTGCTTCATTGGAGTAAATAGAGTGAAGTGCTTTAACAAGATGCTTGTTATATAGTTTGGAGGTGCTATTCGTGGTGATACTATATATATGGAAATCCTGCTTGTTGGCCCCTTTCAATGATAGTCGGGCTAGTCGACTGTCGTCTGTTTTTATGGTTTCCTTTTTCCATCTCAACCTCTTGTGTTAGACAAACAAGAGATGCAATGACTTATTTGCTCATTTTCTTCTGATTTAAATCATCAGATAACTACTTATCCACATATAGATCAATTAGAACTCAAAAGGATCACATATTCAAGTTTCGGTTAATTGCCTATGAATACACAAACTATAGCCAAATTCCTGTTTTTAACCAAATAAAAAATCTTGGCAAAAACATACTTGAAACTTTTTAAGGTTTTGGAATTTGGCCCGAGTCCAAATTCTGTTGGAAAATAACTCGATTGTCCAGAGTCTGATGGAAAACCAGAAGGTACCGTTGGAAAGCTCTCGACGATAGCTTTCTAATGGTACCCATATTGTTGGGTTGTGGTCTCTGGAAGTAGTCCTAAAATGGCCTGAAAGTTGATGCTCTGACACTCTATATCCTTTTGCCTATGCCTTTGTCCACTAATGTTTGTAACTAAGCATTTTCACTTTCTTGATGTATTGCTTCGTCTAACAGTATTTCTCAGATTGGTAATGTCATTTGTCGTCTACAGGCAATCCATCGACGTCGAGGACATTGGACCCCTTCAAATCGACTTTCATAATGTCGAGGAAAACATTTGACTACATATGCTCATTAGTAAAGGAGCACATGATGTCTAAAACACATTTCACCTTCACAAATGGCAATCCTATGTCATTGAACGATCAGGTGGCCTTGGCATTAACAAGGCTTGGCTCCGGCAATTCCCTCATCTCCATCGGGGACTCCTTCGGGGCCCACCACTCGACCATCTCCCAAGCAACTTAGCGCTTTGTGGAGGCCATCGAAGACATAGGGCTCCACCACCTCAGCTGGCCCACCACAGAAGGGGAGCTCTCGAAGATCAAGCACGAGTTCGAGAAAACAAGAGGGCTTCCAAATTGTTGCGGCGCCATCGGTACAACTCACATCACAATGCTACTCACCTCCTCCGACCCGGAGGCTGATTGCTGGCTCGACTGCAGGGGGAAACACGGCATGATCCTGCAGGCCGTGGTCGACCCTGATCTCAAGTTCCAAAGCATCATTGTCGGATGGCCGGGAAAGATGGATTTTTCCTCGGTTCTCCAGAGCTCAAGCCTCTTCAAGCAATGCCAGAGAGGTGAGAAGCTGAACGGGCCCAAGATGTTCGTCTCGGAAGAAACATAATTAAGGGAGTACATAATAGGCGATGCGAGCTATCCCTTGCTGCCTTGGCTCCTCATTCCATATCAAGGGAGCCGGCTCAAATAGACGAAGGTAGACTTCAACGAGCGCCGTCTTGAAACTCATTTTGTTGCACATAAGGCACTGGCGAGGCTAAAGGAAGTATGGAAGATGATGAAAGACGATCTGTGGAGGCCGGATAAGCACAGGCTGCCGAGGTTATACTCGTGTGCCGCATTCTTCACAATATCATCATAGACATGGAGAATGATGAGGATTTGATGGAGTTTCCATCAGATCTCTTGCATGATGCAGGATACGGGCTGGAGATCTGCAAAGCACTCGACAAAACATGCTTCATTGTAAGGGATAAGGTGTGTAAGTATTTCAGTGGGAGATAGTGTTGCTGGAGAAAATGATAGAAATCTGAATATAAGAGGTGAGTAGATAGAATTAGGAGGGTGGGAAATGGAAGATGTATTGAGAAATTCATTATTGTGTTTCTGAATAAGTTTCATGTATGGAATGAAAATTACTGAAACATTGAATCTTCTACAGTTACATACGTACTGTTTTTAGTCTGTTATCATTGTAGTTGACAATGTTGTTCATTATCAACATATGCTAGTTTTTACACTAGAAAAAGAAGAGAAAAGAGTTTCATGGTCAATATTTAGAGATATTTTGAACTATTAGAATTGAATTTTGATTTGCTTTCTGATGTTTTGCTTGGAATAGAACTTAGTAGCATGTCTTTGTGTATAAAATATGCTCTTAACTAGACATTTTTGTGTATGATATGATTAATAATGTTACAAAAAAATAGCACAAATTTGATATATGATTATAAAATGCTTTTAAAAGCATCAGTAATGCAGTTCCACTTTTAGCCACAATTCCACTTTTCAGCTGTCACATCATCAGTCTCATTTTCAGTCACAATACTTATAATGCAGTCCCAAAATTCAGCCACAACTCATCAATTTTTTTTCAATATTTGTAAAATAAATATATAAAAAATAGAAATACGAAAATTAGATTAAAATACATAATTAAAGTCCTACTTGAAAATACAAAAATACATAATTTAAAGTCCTAATTTAAAATACGAAAATTAAAGTCGTAATACGAAAATTAAAGTCCTAGCTATCTTTTCATATGCACGATCACCTTTCATGTTGCTTCTTCCTCGCTTCGGGCTACCCGAAAGTGTCCACACCAAGTTCCTTCATGTACTGCTTCAGAAGCATTACGTGGGTGAGCTAATGGATTGCCGTTGAATTGTGGGCACTTTAGGAGCATCAGATGAATTCACCTTCTGTTTTTCTTTCGCCACCATCATCTTCGTCCTCCATAGAGGCATTCAAATCGATCCTTTCCGGCCACTAGATGTGGAAATTGGCCGAAGACGGTATTCTTTGTTCTTTTTGGCCCGCAAGATGAAGCACCGCAGGCAAACTTGGGGTGGTACCGGACCACGAGCCACATATCCTCGTACTTAAATGATTTGCCTTCTTCTTTGTAGAAGGTGTCTTTCACAACTAAGCGGATGTCATCCGAACTGTGACCGCTCGGCCAAAGTTTCTCTAGATTGTAGACGAGGTCGGCATACTTGGAGACGTCAGCCTGCACTCGGCCCCAATGCTTGCGCAAGTGGTCCTAGTAGCGACTGAAGATCCAATCTGACTTGAGGCGGTTGTACTGTTCGGCGATTTTCTCTGAGAACATTCAGACCCGTTGGCAATTCCCGACCAGTGGGTCTTCCGAGACATCAACGTAGCATCGAGCTACAATGAGCGTCTCCTCTAGATAGTATATCTTGTCGCCTTCCACCACTGCGACCTTCTTCCTTTTTTCGCTCGCCGCCTGGGATGTAGGCGGCGCCAGTTCCATCTCATCGACAAAGTAGTTGTCGACCTGGATCCCCGACATAGAATACATGCTGTTGTTGGAGTCTGTCACTGGTATGGATGGGCAGTAGTCCGATTGTAGATTAGTCTAAATAGTTGGATAGACATATCCAATTGGTAGACAGTTGCGCAGTGTTGGAATTTCTTCCGCCAACTTTCATCTGCGTGGACGGCTTACGCCATGGCAATCGCCAGTGCCGATGCGCTAAGAACATATGCAGCACTTTTAGAGTTTATTAAATTTGATTTGATTTTTCTAAGCAATCTCATGTTGGTAATGTCCGTCGCAAAAATTGAATCATCAATTTATATAGATATGATGATATTTTGTATATGATTACCCTAAACCCTAAATCATTTCTACGTAAATTAATAATATATTGTTTATTAGATGAGAAATGTGCATCTTATTTTTGTTTTCGTTTTAGTAGAGAGAGTTGGTGGATTGAACTCGATCCACTAATTCACACGAAAGTAAAAGAATATCAACATTAATCATATAATTTGATTTACAGTTATTAAATTCATGTGTTTAGTTTAATAATAAGAAAATAAGGAAAACAATCTGATTCCTAAAGATATGAAAAGTTACGAAAATTCTAGGATTCTAATTCCCAAACCTAACTCATGTATTCTTTTTTCCCTAATCTGGGGATTTTAAAAGACACGGAAAAAAATGCGCTCTCTCTCTTCTATCGCGTTCGTTGGGTTCTATTTCTCTCTTTCCCCTTTCACTTTTGTTTTACAATTATCTCCAATTTCATCTCAATTCTTTGATTATCTCCATCAACAAGTAAGATTTTGTTTCCCCTAGTTCTTCATGCTATTTTTATTTTCTTTTGTTTCTATTTCTTCAATTTATGAAGAATTTGAAAAATATTCTCCACTATAATTGCCAACGACGAATTGATTGGGAGGCATATTTTCTATGAATTTTTAAATATTACTAGTTAAATATTGATTTTTCTTGGCTTTTTCTTGACTTAAATTTCTGTCTTACGATAATTGATATTGTTGTCATTGATTTTTTTTCACTGATCATATGCACTGAAAATTGATATTGTTGTAATTGATCTTGCTGGTTTCACCATATGCACTAAAAATTTAGAGCTTTTATATGTGCTTAGTGAGGCAAAATTTTCTGCATTGATGAAAATTAACAATGCTATTTTCATTCAATGAGGTTTAAAGTATGGAAAGTGTATTCTATGAGAGAACTATTAAACCTGAATACCTTGAGGTGATAAATAAAATATTTGAAACAGAATGTAGCTTAAGAATTTGACGAGGATTTTTTTTCCAGTTAAATAGTACCATAATAGCCCATGATAATAAGTAATGTTACTTGAGCAAAATTTTGAATATGTACAATTAATGAGAAGAATCAAAGCAAAGTATGTAATTGAGCCTAAATGAATAAGATCTCCTATGCAAAACCTCTAAACAAAGATGAAAGCAGTATATGGGTAATGAATATTCTTGATTTCTTGTCAGCTCTTTGAAGATATTCTTAGAAAAAAAAATGCAAGTCAGCCCACCAACTACAAGTTTTAGCCTTCGAAGACATGTAAAGTATTATGAACATAAATAAATAATTATAATTGTGTGGTTATCAACCATCAAATCAATATGCTCCTGTGCAAGTGGAATGAATCTCAAAAGCTTTCCAAAGACTTTTATTTAGCTTAAACCAGGACAATGAGGTGGTAACTAGCAAATGATTATGTATTTAGCCTATCATTTAAAGAATGTCATATCAACAATAAGAAGCAGCTGCTTCATCCTCAAAATTACAAAAAAAAAACATTTGAACATGTATCATGGGAAACTATCAAGTGTATTTGTTCATGTCAAATGTGTGTGTTATGTGTGTTTGAGGTGCACTTGCATTTTTTTTTTATGGATTATGTAGCCTAATAATGGAGTTCGCTTTTAACTTGTAGCACTCTTAATCAGTGGCGTAGCCACATTGTAACAAGGGGGTACAATTGTACCCCCAAATTTTTTAAATAGTATTAATATATTATATTATATTACTATAATATCACTTATTTATGTATTTCATCTAGCATAGGTTCAATACTATTTTGTGAATCCTATTATTAATACTAGCTTATTACTAATACATTAGCTCATTATTAATAATAGCTTATTACTCGCACCCCCAATTCAAAAATCCTGAATACGCCACTGCTCTTAATCACCATTTCAATAGTAATAAAGACAATATAGATATTTAATAGTCAAACCATGTTGTATTATAACATCATATATAAAAGTGTTATTATTATATAATTTTATCTGCTTGGCCTACTTGAACTAGCAACCATAAAGAGGAGACAGAGAGGTTGATCTTCCGCCGTAAATAAAAGCACATTTTCCACTATCTTATTTGGTCAGTGAAACCTTTTCTTTAATCATGAAGAGTTAAACAAAATCAATCATAGGAGTTGTCATTGTGTGCTTTATATAGCCGCTATTGTTATTGATTTAATTTAAATTCTGCTTAGCATAATCTTTGTAGTTATAAGTGCAAATTTTATGCCATATAATGTTGGATATGTATAATATTGCATATTTTGGTTGTCAATTGTTATGTCTAGTTTTATATTCTTATGGTCTCTCTGGAAGGATGACAAAAGTAAAATCAAACACGGAAAAACTTTTATTTCTCATAGTTTGTATGCAAATGAAGAGAATAGACATGTTGAAGCTAATGATGTCTGTTAGAATTATCATTATACACCACTATGGAAAATATTATTTTAAGGCTCCACGTTCCGTGAATGAGATTGAGCGATCAAGTTATATTCACTGATTGATCTATGATACCACATGTCATAAAGAATTATGTATGGATAGACATACATTTAGAAGATTAGTTAACATACTTCAAATGATTGAACGGCTAGGACTTACAAGTAACTTGACAGTTGATGAGCAAGTTGCTATATTTTTATACATTCTAGCACATCATCAAAAGAATCGTACAATGAAAACTAATTTCTTAAGATTAGGAGAAACAATTAATAGGTATTTCAATAGTGTACTAAATGCAGTTCTTAGACTTCGAGGTCATTTACTAAAAGCTCATTCCCATATACCTGAGGATTCCACTGATGCAAAATGGAAATGGTTTAAGGTATCATAAGGATACCTTAGTTCACATCCTCTTATATACATAAATATTTTGAGTATTGATTGGATTAAAATTGTAGAATTTCATAGGAGCTCTTGATGGTACCCACATTGAAGTGAAAATGTTTGAGGTTGATAAAACTAAATATCGAAATAGAAAAGGCCATACTACTACAAATGTTTTAGGAGTATGTTCACAAGACATTCAATTTATATATGTACTTGCGGGTTGGGGAGGCTCAGCGTCAGATGGTAGAGTGCTTCCGGATGCTTTAAGCAGAAGAAACGGATTAGCAATACAATATGGTACATAAACTAGACGCTTTTAATAATTTCATTCAGTATATATCAATGACGTACTTAATAAAGTTCCAAATATTAGAATACTACTCTTTAGTGGATGCGGGCTACACAAATGGTAACTACTTTCTTACTCCTTTTAGAGGTCAAAGATATCATCTTAGTGAATGGAGGAATGGACGCCAACCAACAACTCCAGAAGAATTTTTTAATATGAATCACGCATCAGCTAGAAATGTTATTGAGATGTGTTTTTGAATGTTAAAGATGCGTTTAGAAATCCAATTTTTTATCCAATCAGGCAATAAGGCAGAATTATAATGACATGTTGTCTTCTTCAAAATCACATTAGAGAAAATATGCCAGTTGGCCCTATTGAAAATGGTTACGGTGAAAATTTTCAAAATGAAGAAAAGACTATTGAATTAGGTAGGGAGCCAATTACTTCTGTTGAATCGACTCAAGAATTAACAGATTGGAGATATAATTTAGCTAACCAAATGTTTAATCAGTGGATGCAAAACAGACATGTTACTTGATAATAGTACTATATCATTTTCTTTCGAAATGTTTGAATTATATATGGGACACCATGAGTTTTTATGTTATAGTTTATGATACTTATGATATTTGAATTACATTATTTCTTATTTTTTATTAATGATATGCGTTTTTTTATTAGTGTATTCATGAAATGTATTAGTTATGTAAGTATATTTTTGTATCAAAATTAACTCTATTATATTATTGGGTAATTCTATAATAATTTGTTGAGCATTCAAGATTTTTAGATGGCTCATCGCAGAATAGGAGGTAATCATGTATGTACTATTGAAGAAGATGCAAAGCTTGTAGAATCAAATGTTGATTTGAAAAGGAGTGGGAACTGGAATGGTGAACGTAAAAGTGGGTTAGAAAAAAGGTTATCAGAAAAAGTTAGAAAAAATATTGCAAGAAAAGTTACCAGGCCATGGTCTTAAAGATAAACCACATATTAAATCACGTTGCAAGTTATTGAAAAACAAATAACATGCTATCTATGATGTGTGTACTAATGGAGAATTAAGTGGCTTTGGTTGGGATGATAAAAGAGAATGTGTTACTGCAAGTGCAGATGTGTGGGATGATTACTTGAAGGTAAAATATTAGTATATTTCTTATTCAAAATTTATTTATTTGTTTATTTATTGCTTATATTGTATGATATTATCATGAAATTATCTTATTGTATTTTTTGCAAAGTCATCCAGATTGCACTTTCATGAAAAATAAGTTTTTTCCTCACTTTGATCAACTATCACTTGTTTGGGGCAAAGATAGAGCTATTGGATTAAATGTTGAAACTCCACAAGATATAAGCGAGGACTTAGAAAGAGATCAAAATTTAAATAAGTAGATGAAGATTCTGATGGAGATAGTGTACCATCAAGAACTACATCTCGGGGTGAAGGGAGTTCAAAAAAACTTGAGCGAAAGAGAATGAGAAGTTCAGATGGTTTGATCTCAAGTTTGGAGCGCATGACTAATGTTCTTGCTATGAATATGGATAAGTCGAATGCTCAAATGAATAAGAT
>JAYDZE010260400.1:0-19593 GCA_034509125.1 Monilaria moniliformis
CTTTCTTGTCATATGGGAGCCATGGCCACTAGAGATTCCATTTAGATCAATTCCAATCAAACTAGCTACTTTGGACCACATACCTATGTGTATATATATATATACCTATGTGTATACTATATACATCGTATTAGGGATAATACTCTTCTGTAGTAGATCTGGCATGTCATGTGAATTTCTTCTGCTGATAAAATTTGAGTCTCGTAACATTATTAAAAATTGTTGAAATCTTGTGTACCAATTCACTATGAATAAAAAGATGTGACGTTATTGAAAACATCATATATACATACCTATGTGTATACTATATACACCGTATTAGGGATAATACTCTTTCATAGTAGATCTGGCGTGTCGTGTGAATTCTTTTTGCTGCTAAAATTTGAGCCTCGTGACATTATTGAAAAATGTTGAAATCTTGTGTATCAATTCACCACGAATCAAAAAATTGTGACGTTATTGAAAAAAATAGATGATGCGACAAAATATACATTTTTTAATTCAAGTTTAAGATTTCTATTTGGTATAAATATTCATGGTTTGATAAATTATATCTAGAAGAAATAAAATGTATATTTCGATTAGTTATATGGAAGATATCTCAATTTGTAAATTTAATATAATTGAATTTATAATTTTTCAGTCATGAATTTTCCCCTTTGGTGATAATATAATTAAATTTAAATATTTCAGTCACGAATTCATCCATGATCCATTCCACAAATTAACTAGTCGCAAGAGGGTTCGGAAAATTATCTTATAGTCAAATTACCAATATACCCCTATTTTTCTATGAGTTGTGAGTCAATGATCCCACTCCTATTTCCTATGGTGGGATTAGATTATTCCTCCACCATGCAAAGTATAGTTGACAACTTCCCATCTTTGTCACAAAACAAACTACACCACTAACAAAGTATAGATAATGCATTTCTAATCAAATACAATATATGTTGTATCCAATGGCGGATTTAGAAAACGTTCGTCGTGGGGTCGACGTGCAGTTTCTTCACGTCTTTTCATTTTCAGTTTTACCTACCACAATAATACTCGTATATCTTTCCTTATTCTACCACAAAATTTCCCTCGTAATATATATAATTTTGTTGCGGTGCTGCCACATGTGGGGTCGACAGCAATTCGAAAAATCAAATTTAATGGAATTTGTCGATACTCGTAAGCCGACGGTGGTGTCGGTCGACCCGCCCGACCCCACCTACATCCGCCGTTGGTTGTATCGTAGTAACGTAGAGAATCGCGCAACACTACTAAAGTCGTAACAGACTAAGATTTGAATTCTGATATCACGTATGCACTAAGCGCATGAATTTTCCTAAATTCCTTCACTTTAATAATTAAATGTCGACCAACTTCGTATCTTGAGATTGTCTCTTCTGATGGCAGCTGATATATTATAAACTTTTCTCTCTCATAAAAGAAACTCTCTTCGAACATCCATGAAATTGATTAAAAATGCACCAAATTTATAAATTTTCAGCATTTCTCGCAAAATATATAAAGTCATCCACAACGCCGTCACTGTATCGTCTCTTCCCTTGCACTATTATTTACATGATTTAGAGTGGAAAAAATCATCAAAACGAAATCTAGAAGAACCACATTTTGCTGCAAAAGTGGGCCAAAAAATTAGAAGATGACAGTAACAATAATTAATGGACTAAAAACATCGTACGTGCTAAAAAGTCCATAATTTGCAGGTGGTGGGCTAGACTAGTTTCAGTTACCACGTGAGCCCTCTGCAGTTACTATCCCTACCCATGCACATTTTTTACCCTCTCAAAATTATTATGGTTTATTTTGGGTTAATTTTATAAATTGTTACTAAATTATAATATTTGTATTAAAATTGATTGCTAAACTTTAATATATTTTAAATTATCAGTAAACTTTATACTTTATAATGCCTCCGTCCGCGATAAAATATCTCATTTTACTATAAATGGACGTCCGCAATAAAATGTCTCATTTCGCTTTTACTAGTTTTGATAAATGGATCTCACGCTCCACAAACTCATTACACTCGCATTCCATTATAAAACTAATATATAAAAGTGGGACCCATATACCCATATTCCACTAACTTTTTCCACTCACTTCATATTTATTAACAAAGTCAAACAATTTCTTAAAACCCGCATCGAGTCAAAACGGGTCGGTTTATCGCGGATGGAGGGAGTATTATTTAAGATTTTATTTTTATTTTTTAATAATTTTATTTCAATTGGCAAATAAAATGCGACATAAGCTTTTTCATTTAAGTTAACCTATCAAAAATATAACAAGAGTGGAGGAGTCGAAGGAGGAGTGTTTGGGGTACACATAGGTATCTAGTTGGTAGTGTTATATTTTAATGGGTTAACGTAAATGGAAATGCTTATGTGACATTTAAATTTCGATGTGGAATAAAATTACTAAAAATTACGATATCTCAAAGTTCTAATCCATCTTCGCAAACAACGTATTAGCGAGAGCGATTTTTATCGTTCTAGCCTAACCTTCAATAGTAAACGTTCCCTTAGATGAGACCAAGTAACAAATAATAATATTTTTGCACGTAAGTGTAGTTGCACATTTGTTAAAATATGGATGATTTTTCTTAATAGATTGTCCTTCACAAAGAAAATTAGGTTTTCAGCAAGTTCAACAGTAATTGTGGTGTGATTGGGGTTTAGGGTTTGGAGCTCTCTCTCTCTCTCTCTCTCTCAGTGTGTTTTCTGGTTGTGTTACAAAGTGGAAACATTGCTCAGAACGCGCAACGTACAAAGTGAATAAGAGGACCATACTCTCTCTCTTTCTCTCTCTCTCACACACACACACTGCTTTAGTATCTGAGACAGACCTCTCACACGCACGCACGCACGCACACAGTGAATTGCTTTAGTTTCAGAGCTATAAAGAAGGTAGGGGATAGGAAGAACATGGGAATCATGCACAATCACAAAAGAAAAGACGTTTTTCACCAATCCCAATAAGAAAATATATTCACACACACACACAATCCCTAAAAACTGATGCAACTTCCAAATGAGAATGATGGATCCAAATCCATACAACAAATCAAAAGCCACCCTCTTTACCTTTTCTTTCTCTGACAAAAGGGCAACATGACATGATCATTCCATTGCTCACACACACACACAAGCTTTTTAGTAGAAGCAACAGAATAAAGAGAATGATCAATGAAAGATGATGCAAGAGAGAGCCCAAAATTTCAAAACAAAAATAGCAGGGAAGGTGGGAGTGATCCGAGGCTCAGGTGCTTTGCAGGTTTTCTTTTTCTAAAGCTAAGAGAAAAGCCATGTCTCTCTACCTTTGCAATTCCCAACTTATTAATCCCATCTGTCCAGTAGTACCCTTCCCTTTAACCTTAACAACGCACGCTTTAAAGACAAAAAAGACAAGAGTTGTTACTAAAGACTCACAACCTTGTTCTCTACTGCAAATGCCCTATAGTGCTAGACTAGGGAATGATTTTTTTTTTTTATGTACAAGGAGGCGTTAGGAGAAAGAAATATCACAAAGTACTTCAAAATGGGTAGAGATTCCACATTATCTGCTACGGTGAAATACGTGGTCTATGGGTCGACTAACATGAAACTATAGGCAAGAACCAGATATGGATTTCATGTGTTATAGGTTCCTTGTGAGGGAATTGTTATGTAAGAATTAGACGGACACAAGATGGCAACACAACTTAATGCATTGATTTGAAACGATAGCATTTTTCACATTTAATAACCACAAGATTAAAAAGAACTATAGCTAATGTCAATTCTTGGAAGCCAGAGGCTCCAATGAACTCTATTCAGAAATTACCAGTCCAATTCAAGTGGCCCAATTGAGGTTGCTGATATGCGCCCACTTGTGCTCCGGGAACTGGAGCAGCCACACCAACTCCCACATTACCGCCAATGGCAGGTCCCATATGATGAGGACTTGCAATGGTAGGGGGCTGTGGGGAAGGATGGTACATGCCTGGGAACTGCATATGAGAGGATTGGGCAGCAGCCGCGGCTGCATTGAAAGAAGCATGTCCGCTGTGTGATGTCAAATAAGCAGTAGGATGAGGAGACTGCGCGGGCATGTTGTAATATGATGACTGCATACCAGAAACATCCCTTGGGTTCATCCATATTTCAGAGGTCTCCGCCTGTATTTCAGAACATGCAAGAGAGGAGGGAGTTAGAATGGGTAGACAATTTTAATGTTCTTCCACAGCAAAAGTGTAGAAGTGTTTGCAAATAAATGATTTCAAAGACTGTTTGAAAGAGAAGCATGGCATATAGCCTAATATCAATTATATGAGAGATAGATATATTCATTTTCGTGAATAAAATTCAGTATAACTGTAGAGTTGCTTTAGTTACCTGAGGGTTTGGAACGTAAAGACTATCTTTATACTTGATACGAGACGAATCATCATGGCCCGTAGTGCTTGCAACAACCCCAGGAGCATTGATGGCATAACCAGTAGGACTGGTGAAGTTTCCAAACCCAGTAGGACTACCAGTAGGGACAGGCTTGAACTGTTGGATACCATACTTGACGCCACTTGGAGTTAGATGGGAGCTATTCCCAGGCATCAGCAAGTAGCTGCTGCCATTTGAGGGATGAGAATATGCGGGACTATTGGAGTAACCAGGCACAGGCATTGGCGGAACATAGACGGGAGACAAGAATTGACGATATGGCATGAGGTTAGCAAAATGGGAGACGTGAAGTTGGGGATACATCTGGGCGAGCTGCTGCTGCTGTTGCTGCTGTTGATGCTGCTGCTGTTGTTGCTGCTGCTGTTGTTGCTGCTGCTGCTGCTGCTGCTGCTGCTGCTGCTGCTGCTGCTGTTGCTGCTGTACCATTGCAATTGTCGAAGCTGGAACAGCATTTGTTGCATGTGCACCAAGGACCTGTGTGTACAAGAAGATCAAACAAGAATATAAAGTTCAAGATTAATATAAAACAAAACCAAATATAAAAATAGTAGTGTATACAGCACGAGACAAAAAAAATCCTAGATATTTATTCACCTGCTATACGGACTTGAATTGACAGACAACTAACTCACTGTAGTATCATTATAGCACTGTGAAACTGAGGATTCCTAGTTTCTGAAAGAAATACATTAAAGAAATCTCCTAAACCAACTTCTACGTTATTTTATGCAGCACAGAGCATATGAGCAGTTAAAGATATAATTATTGAAACAAATCCAAGTACAGGGATTATCAGCATGCATGCAACCGGGAGCAATAAACATGACCACAATGTGTCTGATGATAAGTACGGCTGCATAAGAGTGTACATAAGTTGGTTTCTGAGCAACAGCATTAATGCATGCATGGGTGACGCAACAAAAAAAGATTCACATTTAACTAATGACTTCACATTTAACTAATGACATACAATAGTTCAATTCTAACCTCTTGAGATGACAGAAGACCTGGCCCTCTAACAGTTTCATCAACAACCGGGCGGAAGTAAGACATATCATAAGCCATTTGGGGATCATAACCCTGAAGGCAGTAAGAACAAGAAAACATGTTGTAGCTTCTCTTATGAATACAGCAATTGGATCAAAGAAAGTTGTTTAATTTCGGGGTCTATCAAATGGGCTGTCAATGAGTGATAGAATTCAGACTCACCGAGAAGCTCGGCAATTCAGATGTATCCTGCTGCTGTAGTGATTCGGGAGTATATGATGGGCTGTTGCCTCGCATCAAGCCAACATCAGCATAGTCATTCAGGTTCTGCGGACTTGAAGAGTCTTCCTTCTCAGTCTGATCTGACAGATCGCCCGAAGCAGGAGAGTTGGATTCTGAACTTTGGACAGAGTCATCCACCATCTCTAATTGTTTGGTAGTAACAGGTTCATCTCCTGAAGTTTCAGCGGCAGAGACTGAAACACTACAAAATTACATCGCTTTAGTCATTTTTACTAGGACTGAAACTGACTAAACTTTCCAAGAAAGAGTACAAGTAAATTAATAAGAAAGGGCAAATAGATTACAGATACCAAAGATAAGAGAAGGAATAGAATTTCATTAAAGCATCTGACAAAGTTATAAATGAAAACAACCTTCCAGAAGGATCGGTAGATAATTCTTCTACAGCATTAGTAGCCACGCCAACTAAATTAGCAGAAGTTTCAAACTCAGTGCCCAGGCTGCCAAAGGTCAGCCGGCATCTGTCCGTCTCAGAGACACGGATATGTGCAGCTATAATCACATTTTGACTTTCAGAAAGATTCAATTGTGACATGTTATCTTGTAAAACAGCTGCTTCCTTTTTCGTGTCTTCTGGATTGTCTGCAGGAAGAGAGACTGTTTTTGCAGGACTACCAATAACTCCAGGACCATTGGCACTTGGTTTTACACTTGCTTTTGGCTTCCACTCCTTATTGGACTGAGGAGCTACAGCAGAAAGATTCGGTAAGTTCACTAGCTGCTTCAGACGCTAAATGTAGTATAAGGAAATAACTAGAGGAGGGTAGCACCATTCTTGATAGATATTGACTAATATTCATAGGGAAGTCAGGTATTCAACTTTAGCCACTAGTACACAATGTAGGGAAATGCAAAATACATATCTTACCTTTTTGGTGGCCCATGAGTTGATGAGGACGGCTACCATACGAATTACTGGAAAATGATCTGCCTGCAGGTAGACCAGCTATAGCAGAGTCGGGTGCCACATTTTGGTTTGAGTGGTCATTCTTTGATGTGGCATTGAATGATCTGGCAGACTCTCGCAATTGACCATCTCGTGCGGATTGCGCATTTGGTAAAGAAGTGCTTTGAGAGGAAGATGGTTTAGGAGAATTTTCAGATGACTGGCGACGTGGTCCCACAACCCCAACCTCTCGCCTGATGGCCCCGACAGTGGCAGCAGGTCTAGAATGAAGGGATGGTACGTGAACAGGATCAGAGGAGGATGAATAAACACCCACGACGGAGCTACTAGACAAATTCGTAGATTGCGGCTGGGAAGCATTTGACTTTGTTTGTACACGTGAAGTAGCACTCGGAACTGGAAAGCGCTTCTCCCCAACCATTTCTTTCCTGTCATTACCAACTGAAGCAGCATCCTTAGTCTGCCTTGTTTGTGAATCAGCAGTACTCTTAACAGGCTGAGATGAATGCTGACCTACAGCAGGTTCTTGAGGTCCAGAACCGCTGGAAGAACCACTGTGAAAGGAAAATCTCAGAAAGCTATTCATGTAACACACAAATTATATAAAATCTGGTTTAGCTCCAGAGGGAATTGACAACTTTTTTTCCCATGCAACTAAACATAACAGGTTATAGTCACCACTATCTAAAATTGTACGCTGATACAAAAATTATTATATTAAATTTCTCCTAGCCAATTAAACCAATGGACATCTGAAACACCACCTAGATGACGCAATAGCTCCTTCATGAGAACCATATATCTTATAACTGAACTGTACTAGCATCTTCAACAAGGCACAGACAACGAAAGCACAAGTAGATCAAGTAAAATTCAAATTAACTATCAGTACCTCTTCATTGGCATACTAGAGATCGCCCCTGGACTTGTTGAAGTTGAATTTAGGCCAGGCTTTGAATCTGTGACGTTAGTATGATTAACTCTATTGTCTCGAACAACACGGAACTCTCGAATGCCTCCTGCATCTAGTTAAACCACATCCATTAGTGAAATGAGATAGGCAGCAAACTGAAATGCAGAAAGATGAAGACCATATTTACTACTGATTTTGTAGGCTAGTGAAGAAATAAAATCATTTGAACTCCTCAAAATATTTTACAAGGATTTTTACCCTTTATAATATTTGTACGGGTAAGAGTCAAGCTCAAGCTCAAGCTCAACGAGCTCGAGCTTGAATTGGATAGGCTCAATAACTGCCCTAGGTATACCAGCATTCATGGAATCATCCATTTTCCATACAGGGAGCATCTAACCGGCAGAATATGTCACCTATTACAGGAATTCCAATGCCACAAGCAGTCATAAACACAGAAAACTTTTTGAAGGGATCTTATTACCAGATACAGCATTTCGAGCAGTTCCACCTCTTCGAAAACTTCGGTCAGAATAAGTATTATACTTGACTGGCATACGTGCAACATCATTGTTTTTCTTGAGCTCCACAGCAATGAAACTCTTTTGCACTGGATTCTGGGTTAGCAAATACAACATTGATAAATTCATACTTCATGCATTGTGTTTTTGGGTATAAGACTTCAAGAAGCTAAAATGTAAAATCCAGCCATGACAACCTCTTAAGTCGTAATATATGTCACCTTTAATGTATTAAGATCATGCAAAAAAATAAGCAGATGGAAATTTTTCAATAAAACTAGATAATTAGCAATTACTCTTGACATTACCATTAAAGATGATATGAACATGCATAAGACATTCAAATATATACAAGGGAATGGCAACATATATAAAGAAGAGACAGTCATCCATACCTCCTTCTTCCTATCTCTTCTTCTCTTCACCTCATGGAATGGATCTGCATGACAAACAACTAGTAGCATAAAGTACTTTGTAGAAGAGAATATAGAGCGAAGAAAATAAGATTGACTTTTCTATAGTAAAAAGAATCAATACTCTAGAAGAAGTTGTAGTGGTGAGATTTTTCTACCAAAATATAAGGCTAGCTAAGTGCAATAAATTTTTGTTTCACTGTGGATGAATATGTTTTCCTATTCTTTATCTGTCCTCGTCATTATTGCAAGCAATTAATTATGAGAGTGACTCCCTTAAAAGGTTATTTAAGTATCCTAATATAACCACTATTTCATGTGGCAATGCACTACCAAACTTGTTTAAAAGCTACAACTAATATCTGCGGCAAATTCAAAAAATATGAAATTCGTATGAACTGCACTCCGTCTGACACCAAAATTTCAATTTTCAAGATTACCTCTCTTATTCTACATGCATTGTAGAGCAACGACAAAAATCTTTATGCACTAACTGATACTACAAACAAACACTAACGAATTAACCTTTCCGCACCCCCACCCCTTCAGCTTCCAGCTTTCCATAATCAAAAAGTTCAAAACACAAGAATCCCACCCAAAATTGAAAAACGAGAAAAGAACAGAAAAAGTTATACAGCATCAAGAAATGGAAACAAAAAATAGTCTTTAACAAAATGGACCTTGATTGAGCAGTTTCTGGGTGGTTTCGTTAGGATCCATGTTAGTCTCTTTAAGCGTCACGTAAATATCAGCATCAGAGTGGTTCCCCACAATTTCTTTAATCGATTGTATAGTTCTTCGCACGCCCGCCGATAAGACTTGCGCCCCGCCGTCGATTCTTGCACCAGATACCATCTCCAATCAAGCAATCAAGAGAGGATAAGTCAGAACGCGAGTCTCACTTCGTCGAGGAAAAAATCGGAATAAATGTATCCGATAACGAACCCTAATTTGAAGAGACTAGGGTTTTGGATTGAATGGGGTTTTGCATTGGAGGAAGAAGAGAACGGCTGTGAGGGGGGGGGGGGGGGTTGGGAGCTAGGTTTTCAATGATGGCGAAAATTTGGGGGAAATTAATACTAATTGAAAAATGAAGTGTGCCAGCGGTTGCTGACTTAAGGACAGTTGAATTACAGAAATACCCCGGTGGGGACGGTGCTGAATGACGAGAATACCCTTAGTGGCGACTCTTGATTATTTTGGTGATTAGTGACTGCTAATCAGTTTTATTAGTGGTGTGCACGTGCCACATATAGTTTCATGATTTGCGAATTATTGACTTTTTTTATTATTAGGTAATTATCATTTTAAACCTTAAATAATACATATTTATTAACATTGTCTTAAATTATAATAAATATTTAATTACATCTCAAACTATCAACTTTGTATCAAAAATATCATGTGCTCATTTTTTGGATCCGGAATCTTGACGTAATTGGTCATTCTTTTAAGTATTAGAGCACAAAACGACGTCGTTTTGTGCTATGTCATTAA
Source organism: Monilaria moniliformis (assembly GCA_034509125.1). Classification (NCBI taxonomy): domain Eukaryota; kingdom Viridiplantae; phylum Streptophyta; class Magnoliopsida; order Caryophyllales; family Aizoaceae; genus Monilaria; species Monilaria moniliformis. The sequence continues at coordinate 9,993 of JAYDZE010260400.1, forward strand.
AAAATATAAATATAAATTACACATCCAATGAGCTAAGTCAAGATTTTGAGGACTGAAAAATAGACACAAGATATTTTTAATACAAAGTTGATGATTTGAAGTTTAATTAAATATTACTTATAGTTTGGGATATTTTTTTATATATGGATATAATTAAAGTGATATTTACCTTTTAATATTTTATTGCGATTAAACAATTTTAGTAGTTTTACTATATAGTTATTGATAGTATTTCTAATTAAATATTATTTGTAATATAGTGTTGTTTAAGAATGTTGTGTTATTCGAAAAAAATTGCACTTCATTTCATTGTTTCGTGTTATTGGATGATTAAGAAACAAAGAAAAATCGTTATGTACTAAATGATAGTACTTCAAATCTTTTTAGCGACACCAAATAATGTGATCTCGTATCTTGTAACAGAGAGTTCTAGAGATCAAATTGTACCGTTGCCCGACCCCATGTCAAAAAATTGATACTACTCCAAAAATATTAGTACTAGCATTTTCTAAAAATGCAATATGGTGCCACTTTGATTACGTAAAATTGGACCGAGTATTTTCCTTCTTAGCTTAGTGGTATTGCAACAAATGGAATTTTTCCCGCTTAGAGAAAATTACGTAAAAACTGGATTTTCCATTGAGCTTATATCGGCCAAAAATTTATCTTTGAAATATTTTAAAAATATATATAAGTTGGTAGGGTCGTGTCGTGCCTGAGATGATAATGGGTTGTTCGTGAATTTAGAATATTAGAAAATCGTGACATGTGGCCGGGCCAAGTAACTAACACGCGTCTTTTTATTTGATAAACATGCTAACCAAACAAAAAAATAACAATAGATAAATTATCATAATATAGATTAATTTATATACCAGACGATTCCTAAATGTATTTGTGTATTTATTTATCGATCACGCCTTCCGAATTGATGAGAGAGGATGGCTGCTGGATTCAAATTGAGCTGACGTGGCCCACTTACTGCCACGTCATCTTTTAAAATCGTGATTAAAAAAAAAAGTACACGTCATATTTTTCAGTTTCTCAGTCCACATCAGGTTTTGGATTGAAAATCAGACTCCATAAGGTAATTGTAAAAAATTTGAAAGATTTAATATCGAATTCCTAATAACTGAAAACTGACATTGTCGTTATACATGAGGCATGTCAGTCAAATTTTTATGGATACTAATTTTGCAATAAACTAAAAGGTGATAAATCTGATTATATTATTCCAGTATTTCAAAGATAGTGTTAAAATTATAAAATGAGTTAAAGTTCATACATTATACTACGTGCTCATAAGCTAGAGAGACCAGTGGCTAATCCAGAATTTTTGATTTGGAAGTGCGAGTTGTACGATAAATAATTACATAACACGTAAAAATTTAACATAAATGATAAAACTAGTATATTTTGAAACATTGTTATAGTTTAAAGTTATATATTTCAAAATACAAAACAAAATTATATAACATCTAATTTATTTTTTGACGAGTTTTCATTTCTTCAAATCAATTGATAATAAAATTAGAGCTTAGAATTAAGAATTTTAGGTTTAGATATAATAGATGAGATACATTACTAAATTAATAATATTCTTATATAATTATAATAATAATATAACACTACTAATTTTTTTTTTTGGGTATAGCTGTACCCCCTTGTTCTCAACTGTATACGCCGGTGAGAGAGACCGATGATCCGAACCGGATATAGCTTCCCAAAATGACATCTAAATATAGGAAAATTTTCAGAAATCTAACTACTTCTACGGCCAGATCAATACACAGACTGTGACAACAAAACAATCACAACAAACTGGATTCGTCTGACCATCTACACAGCAACTCCACAAATTTAGCAAACCAACTACCATTCCACCACCAAAAGTAGCTGCTCAGACTTTCAAATGTAAATCAAAAACTACGACCAGAGACCAAGCGATTTGCGTGTAAATCTCATTCACAAAACTCGGACAAGCCCAAGTGACCAGTGGGTAAAACTTGCACCAGAAACAATGGAGAAAATGCAGCACAATGAATCATTATAGAAACCTACTTGCAAAAGAATTCAAGACAGTGTGGGCTGAGTTTTCACCTACTTTATTTAGTAGATTACAGGTATTGCTGTTGAATCCTAGCTCTGTTCCCTTCCCACCACACTCTTGCTTGCGTTTCTCCAAATTTTTCACGGCTGCATCAACCACTTTCATGTTAGATTTCAAGCAATCAATGAGCAAATACATGGTGACTAGGTTGTGATATGATGTTAAGCTATCCGGAAATTATATGTTTTAAATTGTTAAGCTTTTTGTTATGGTCATTTTGATTGTTTTATCTTCTGATAAGTTTTCACCTGTTCTTGATCAAACATTAGGTAACTAGTATATATGAATATAGAGAGAATCAGCCACCTGAATCTGACTCTTCTAAGCTCACGAGCACCGCCAGGCAAAGCTCTGATAGTAATGTAGACTCCAGGCTCATCTTGCTCGACCCACTCAGTATCTAAATCACTAGCATTGCTCACCGACAGTTCTCCGGAGTGATCAATCTCCCTTGATGAACTCGAACGTGCAGAAGCATCTATGGATGATGTCTCGGTTTTAGCAGCGCTGATGCTGGAGAGCTTTGGAGTTGAATTAGGACCAGCTGACTCGTGGTAACTTCCAGGTTTCATGGGGTGGTTTTCTAATGATTCCGATGATGAATAACCCACCCCTGCTGTCCGACTGAAGTGACGGGGTAGATGCTCTTTGCTCAACGGCGGTGTCACAGGGCTGTCCTCAGCAGATTCAAGTTTTGAGTTCTGAGAGAGAACATGTCTCTTTAGTGCAATCATTTTCTAAAGTAGCTCAATTCAATCTAATAAAATAATTCTTTTTTCTCAGAAGTAGAGGTAAGAACTCTTCACTTAGGACACAAAGTTTGAAGCAAACCTCATCTTCAGACCGTGGTGGAGTAGACAGTGGCGCTTCATGATTACTAAACCTTTGAACATTGTACAATTCCATCACTTTATCATAGTTCTCTCCCCACCATTGTTGAGCTTGCCACTTGTTAAAGATCTCTCGGCTGTGAAAACCACCCAGAATAAAAGTCAGAGGTTAACATACAGAAGCAGATGATCAGAGGTGAAAACATGCTCCGTAGAACTGGTTCCATGTTATCTTACTACAATTTCTACTGCATAGAATCTAAGATCTAAACTGACCCAGCCAGGGAAACAAAAGATAGGTTTTAGAAGTTTGATGCATTGGTTACTTCACTTCTATTCTTCTTATACATAACATATGTATCTTTTTCTTGACTGGACTAGAAACCAGTACTGCACTTAATACACCACATGAAATTTAAAGAAAAGATCAGAATTAGCAGTGTCATCCTGGTAAAATGCCATTAACTCCATCGTGGCAATATATATTTTCCCATAGCTAAACGAATAATCCAACCACTATTGGAGAACATCCATCATCCATGTGAAAGTAGGTATCAGTTCTTGTTCCAATAAAGTCTGCCAAACTTCAAAAGTGTATTATCAGCCTATCAAGATAATAATAGTAAATTAAGTAGATTTAAGTGTTATCAGAGATTAAAATAATCAGATAAAGTCAAAAATCAAAAGAGAAAAAGCTGCAAGACACATAAAAAGGACTATAAAGAACATCACACTTTGGTCCATCATAGCTTTTCTTTTTTCTTACTTCCTTCTTGTGTTTTAACAGTATTAAATTTTTTTCCAGTTCTTAACCAACTAGACGCAGTCCTTCCCCTTCTAAAATATCCCAATTCAGATAATGTGGACAGTGACTAAGCTGATATTGAATTAAATAAGCCAGTAGTCAAGAAGCCAATTGTTCTTAGGCCCACCAATTTTTTAAGGGGCCACCTCCATAAATTGGGAGTTAGTGTTGCCCTGTGTGGTCTCACATGCCCCATTCAATTCACCCACACCACTGTACATTTTAGAAATACAAGCCAAACATACACGAACTTTTCGAGCATCAGATTCGACTCCCACCAAGTACTTTTGGAATTTTCTCTACTTTTTTCATTTTTTTTATATGATATCTGTCTAACATGTGTTATATATGTACAATTTTTGTCAACTTATCCAATTTCACACAAGAAAAAGAAAAGAACACACACAGAGGCCCCTCCAAGTGATGAAGACAATGACCTATCAGCCTTAACAATCTGAGCCACAATTAGACTTTCAGCCCAAAACAAATCGTTACTTTCAGATTGCAGATCAAATGTCGTATAGCAATCACTATTAGGAAAGTAATCGAAATGCAACCAAGAAACCTCTAAAGAGAGACCCACAAAACAAGCTGCAACCAAGAAAACAAGAACAAAACAAAGCACCATTCAAATATTGATCTCACGCTCAAAAACAAATCTCAATCTGAGCCCACATCTCTACCCTGCCAATTTTAGCACTATTTAGCCACATAGATACAAAAAAAAATCCAAATTATTAAACGACACACACCCTCTCCGAAAACATATAACACTCTCCCAAACATGTTTAACATGTTATGAGACAATAATCTATCTCACAATTATTAGCATGAAATCATCTAGTCCACAATTGTCGTTCCAACTCTGTGTCATGTTTGCGGTCTAGCAATTTTCCAATCACGGAATGAGACACCAATTATGGACTCGAATTCAAACATAAGCAAATTAAAACCAGAAATGGACAAGTTCGTTACCTAAATCGAATCCTCTTTAGATCATTTCCACCCTGAGGCAACGAAACGAATGTAATCAGCACCCCTGGCTCAACTTGAGCCACCCACTCCTTCGGCTCGTCTTCCTCCATGAACAGCGACTCGGTTCTACCGCTCACGGAAGCCGGCGTAGCCGAGCCGCTCGAGAGGGCTTTCAGCTTGGCTTCCAGCTCCTTCCCCCGCAGCCGCGGCGTCGAGTTCAAGCTAGCCGTCCTCCGATACGAGCCGTAAAACCTCCCCGACACCGAGCCCGCGTCGGAGTCCACGTAGGCCCGGCCTCGTTTTGGGCCCGATGAGCCCGAACACGGTTTGCAGTTCTTGTACGCCCCCGATGCCTTCACCGCCATGTCCTTGATCTGAAACACACCACAAAAATTATGCACCGCGAAATCTCCATTTCTCAAAAAACCAGAAATCAATTAATTTCTCCACTATACGAAAAATTAGAACAGCGTTTCACTCGAATTATCACACACCATAAAAACTATGCATTACGAATCATCACACTCTGCGCGAGCAACAAATTATGCATCACGAAATCTCCATTTCTCAAAAACAGAAATCAATCAATTTCTCCAATCTACGCAGAAGACACTCTCGCGCGAGCTAATTAAGTCATCGCTGACAAAATTAACTAATTATGATGAAAATTAGTTGAATAAATTAAATTTAACGAGAATTGCGATGAAAGTTGATGTATACCTGAGAGGTGAGGGATTTGATTGCTTGCTTGGTGGAAGGAGTGACGGCGGCGGCGTTGTCATCTTCCTCCTCCGGCGGCGGCTGGCGGAGAGATCCGTTGTTGTTGGGCTGCTTGGAGTTGGAGCAAGCTATGCAGGTCAACATTGTTGGTATTAAAACTAGAGGTAGGGTAGCAAATTTATGAGCCTAGAAAATCAGGAAGTAGGAGAAACGGCGATACGGATTGTGTGCTAGGGCGTGACATTTCGTGCGTGTTTGTGAGAAATGGCTCTTCGAATCGAGAGTTTGGGGAATCGATCGAGGTGGCGTTAATGGCGCAGAGAACATAGGTTGTGACGAGTTTTTAGAGAGAGAGAGAGAGAGGTAGTGCAAGTGCAGCGTAGATCAAGAAAATGGGGGAATTGAATATTCTTATTTGCTCTTCACAAGTCACAGCTCACAGGTGGAAAAGAGTGAGAGAGACGCACGCAGAGACACACTCTTTGATTTGAGTTTGAGTTATTCTCTCTCTAGAGGAATGAAGAGAGAGAGAGGGAGAATAAAGAAATGGGGGGAAGGATCGCTGGATCAGAGAAGCTGTTAAGATTTGTGGGTTTCTCGATGCGGAAGAGGTGGCAGAAGAGGGAGAGAGGGAGGAGCAAGCGTGACTTGCAACTTGTTCTTGCTTTCGACCTAATTAAACGAGGCAAAATAAACTCGCTTAATATCGTTTCCTCGTAAAAAAAATAAAAAAATATATATAAAATTACATGTGATTTATATTATCATAATTAAAAATAATATCTGAGGCGGAACCACTGCACTACACAAGTGCGGAACAATAACTCCACACACAAGCGAGATTACTACACTGCATAAAGACGGGATGACAACTCCACACACACGCGGAACAATTACACCACCTTAAAGTGGGAAGCATCGATAAATTATTGAATTTGAGTTAATTTCTTAATTCGTTTCATATAATTTTAACCTAGTTTTTAGTGAGTTGATTTTTTACATAATGTTTTCTCATTCAATAAATGGCGGAAATTCACGTAGCAATATCGTCTTTCGTATTAAGAATTATGTAAGGGTCCGTTTGGTATCACGGAATTGGGGGTTTTTCAATTCAAAATCTATTGTTTGATACTATCGAAATATTTGGATTTAGAATTGAATTCCAATTCCAAATCCACTCAATTCCACAATTTGAATTCTATAGTTAAAAATAAATATTTGGAAACATGGATTTTGAACAATATATAATTTAACTTTAAATTTAAAGTAATGGTATTCATATCTAAATTAACTTTAAATTGATGGCATTTTGATCTCAAAATATGTATATTTCATAGTTTTGTTGCTAACTTTGGAGTTTGAACAATATATTAGAAAGTAAAATGAAACATGATAATTGTTGTATAGGTTAATGCAAAATCATATAAACATCTTTTTGTGTTTAACTTACAATCCTTAACCTTAAGTATTAGTAGAGTAACTAAAATTTAAATATTTATTTTGCAATTATGAATATATTCCAAAAATTTGTTTCTAAAAATATACTATACAAATATCTCTGCATTCGTAGGAACCTAATCTCAATTAATTCTAGGTAATTCCCAATCAATTTTTTTATGGCATACACGCGTTCCATTATTAATTAAAATTCATTATAGAAAAATAATACGACATAATGAATCTTCAATAACATTTATTCAAAAAAATCAACATTTATGGATATATAAAATCGAATCAAGTATCAACTGATAAAAAATTAAGTTAAAAACTTAAAATATTTAAAATTGCCTCTTTATTTATTTTAATTTCTTTTTAATTATATTTGTTTTTTTTTTAATTACATATGATCTATATGTGACAATTGTTCTGCGAACAGGCAGACACGATTATTCACTAAGAAGAGTTTGGTATCTTAGCTTTGCCACTTAAGCTATATCTCATTGGCTTTTAATTATATTTGTTAAAAGTGAGTCAATGTACTCTTATTCATGATAAAAACTAAGTCATTTATACGTAAATCGAATTTATGCGATGCAACAAAAGCAATGACTACTTAAATTGACATAATTTCATTAAATAAACTTAGTTACTACTATGGGTGAGCATTCGGTTTTCGGTTCAGTTTTTTGCTCAAACCGAACCGAACCGAAAATTGATTTTTTTTCTTAAAATTAAAATTGAACCGAACCGAATTACTCAAAAAATCGAAATCCGAACTTTGGAAACCGATCTGCACTGAAAAAACAGAAATTTTATAAAAATATCAAAAAATCGAAAAACCAAAAATCCAAAAATTATATGTATATATATGTAGAAATATAAATACACGCATGTATTAAATATGTACATATATATATAGTTATTATTATTATATATAATATAAAAAATTGAAATTCGGTTTATGATAGATCCAAACCTAGAAAAATGAAATTCGCAAAAAATCAAAACCTAACCGAATCGAAATCCAAAAAAAGAACCAAATTTAAAATTTCAGTTTGATTCGATTCGAATATTCAAATTTTAGGTATTTTACTAACCCCTAATTATTACAAACGAAAGTTCTACAAAAATCGAAGTAAACGAACCCAATACTTTCGAATAAATAAAATAAAATCCAATACTTACGAATAAATAAAATAAAATCCAATTCAATTATTTCATCATCGCGTGCAAAGTAATGATACAGAACCTTGATTCTAAATAATTGTTTTAAATAATGTTGCTTTGCCACAATCAAGCCTCCTAAAAGCAAACACGATTGGCCATCAAGAAAAGGGTGACAGAATTAGGTGCATTATTTAGAAATTTATAGCATTCTAAATTATTTGCATTTTAAAATTCATTTACATTGAAAATATATAATACTTTAATAGAAAAATGGACTTAATAAGATTCGCTGCCAACATTTTTTGCAGACACTGGGAAAAGATCTTCAAGTACTATGTTGCAGATCTATATTTATTTAATATAAATGAAAATACCCATGTCTTTTATTTAAATATAGAAAAAAGATATCCACACCTAAACTAACATGCATGTATATAATAGATTAAACTATATCTATATTAATTTATAAACTTTTAAATTAATAATTCTATATAATGCAGTAGTGGATGTAGGTGGGTCGAGAGCGGGGTCAGCCCCCAGACGGCTAATTTGTCTTACGGTCGCCGTAAAACTGTCATGTTCGCTCCTCCATCCGAATGATCTGATCTATAGGAGATAAACTGAGAAAGAGAAGTGTGACTGTGTGAGAGCGAGAGAAAGAAAGAGATGGACATATTGTAGAAATAAATGAAAACTTTCAATGCATTACAGATTATATTTAAATTTATTTTATTTTATTTTGCCCCCGTCATTTTTAGATTCTAGAGTTGCCACTGATATTACGCAGTTCTTTTCATTTTGTCATTCACAAGATGATTTTGATATTTTTTAATTCGATTGCATGAGATATTTGAAGTCATGAGGTCAAAATTTTAATGGATACATATTCGTAGGAAAGAAAAACTTTTTAACATTAAACAAAACAAAAAATGCATAATTTCTTAGCCCATTTCATAGAGCTTACACAATTTTTAAGTTTTTAATATTCTTTTTAAGTTATTAGTATGCTTGTCCACAAAACTATAGGTATAATTAGTGAGATAACCATAAAATAGTCGAACTTAGTATATCTTGTTATTTGAAAACTATAAGGATAGTTAGTGAGATAGCCATAAATTAGTCGAACTTAGTATATCTTGTTATTCGAATACTATAAGAATAGTTAGTGAGATAGCCATAAAATAGTCAAACTTAGTATATCTTGTTATTTGAAATTTTTGCCAAAAATTAGTCGAACTTAGTATATCTTGTTATTCGAACACTATAAGAATAGTTAGTGAGATAGCCATAAAATAGTCAAATTTAGTATATATTGTTATTTTGAAATTTTCGATTTTATATTTTTCAAACTATTTTTATGCGTCCGTCCCTCATGTCACCTCGTCGATGATAGGTGACTAACAACTTCATTAATTAAATGGGAAAGAAAATACAAGGGCAATTGATGTTGAATGTGACTGCCTGCACCATTTTGACTGATCATTTAAATAAGAAGTAAATGTTCATTAATTTGTGGGGAAAATATCATTAAAAATCACAACAAATTGATTGTTA
>JAYDZE010260511.1:0-19592 GCA_034509125.1 Monilaria moniliformis
TGCGACACCTAGTTTGCCACATCATCAATTTAGAACACGTATACGACACAACAACAATTTCATACACGTAGGCCACCGAAATATTTTGCCATGGGACAATTGCGAAAATTGTTAATGTTATGATATAATCGGCTGATTTTGAAACTTGCGGGATTGACCAGAATTTGACCAAATTTAGTGGTTTTTCCGGAAATTTGCCCTTAAAAATATGATATCATACTATTTGGTACTTCTAAGAAGATTTAATATTTTGTTTTTAAGTTTAATTAAATATAATAACTATTTTAGTATCTCATTACATTTACGATATAAAATAGAACATATAATTCTATACATGTAAAATGGTCATCAAATTTTACTTGAGATGTTGAAAGTTTATTACACTGTATTCACTAGTTACGTAAAATGTCTAAAATATATAATATTATTATGTACTATTTCAAATATCCACGTTATGCCTAAAATATACTATAAGTATATAATAATATATAATTTATATTATTATAACTAATATACATCAATATTAAATTTGATTTTAATAAAACTATGAATATTTTTATAAATATCCATTTTAAGTGCTCTATAAATTTACTAATGAAATGCTAAACATGAATTATTTATTTAAGTAATTATAATAAAAATAAATACTCCATTATCCACGGTACGTATACTACATTTGACTAGCACACATTTAAAAAAAAATGGTTGATAGATGTTGATGGATGTGTTTGAGTGGATAAAGAGTATTACAAAGAGTCTCGCTATGTAGAGAAAATGTGTTTTTTTTTTGTTTTTTTATTATAAAGTTGATAAATAAAGTAGTGTGAGCTCATATTCAAAAAATGAAAATGGTAAACTTTTTGTGAAGCCAAATAAAGCGATTGTTATTACATTTTGTGCATACATGGAGTATATGCTATACATAAATCACTGGATTAAGTATTTAACTTATAATTTGCTCTAAAACATGTATAATTTATAACTGAACTTTCGAGAATTTTGTAAAAAGACATGAATTTTTGTTTTCAATTACATGAACTATACTCAAATCTTGGGTTTTAAAAAATACATTAACTTTTATTTTTTAGAATTTAGCATGAGTCCAGTCTATATTTCATTGTGTAGTAATTCAAATTTTCGGAGTTTGATAGGCAATCTAAAAGTACCATTGGGAAGCTTTAGATGATAGCTTTCTAATGGTACCCATAATAATTTTGAATTTTGGTATACAAAAGTGGTCAACAAAATAACTTGAAAGTTGTTAACGCACTCCATCTTTTATTTGTTTGAATTTTGATTCATTTATCATGTATCACTAAAAAGCTATCATTGAGAGCTTTCCAACAGTATCTTTTGATTACTAACAGGACTCCAAAATTTTTAAATTATTAGCCAACATAATTTGGACTAATGCCAACTTCCAAAAATATTAAAAATTCATGTATTTATTTACCAAAAAATAGAATGGATTAAAAACTAAAATTTGGGTATAACTCATATATTTATAGGCAATTAACACTTACTAAAAAAAACTCAAACTTTATATAAAACTTTAATTTGACTGGTGATTAAAAAATGGGTACCAAAAAATTGGACCAACTTGCCACATTCTCACATAACATAAGCAATAAACGATTTTAAAAAATTCTGCTCCGAAAAACTAAATCAACTCACCAAATTCTCACATAAGATAAACAATAAATGAGTTTACAAATGTTTCTCATATCTAGAAGTCAGTGATTAAAAAAAATTGACCCGACTAATTATATATTCTACACCAAATCCTGACTCATTTAATATTCTACTCTAGTATTTGGTGAACTTACTGAATTCGTTTTCAAACCTTGAATTCTTTGCTAGTCGAAATTGCAAATTCCTGTAAAAACTACCGATCGACACTCACGCATATAAGCGAGTCGAATGCCCGACCCACTTATTATAGATAAAAGATATTATCAATTGAGCTGCATATCGTGAAATCAAAATATTTTTTTAAAATGCTCCCATGTTGTAAATATTAACTATATTTGATCACTAGGACTATGGGGATAGAATCAATGACGACTCCACCTTGAGCAGGTCAAAATTAGGGTCTGCCGCTGCGGTCGACGCAACCGTACATACCGTAAGACAGCCATTATAGAACCTCGGAGGCGGCGACGTCGGTCCACCTGCTGCCGCGACTCCTCCGTTCCCCACAGAAGCACTCGGAGGTTACAGCATATTGGGGGTGGTGGTGGTAAGGGACGGGAGAAGCCGAATCAAGGGTTTCTCGTTGCTCATATTTTGGATAATTTATGGTTGAATCAACTGAGATATCTGCAACTTGCCGACGCGTTTGGCAACAAGAGCGGATCATGTTTTGACTTTTTGCAGTCGAAGGCAGATCTCATCGCAATGCAAAGCTTCAGGTGGTTGTTTGTGTCTCGAGAAAGGAATCTAGCATTAGCATGCTCAAAGTCTGTGCTTGCTACCGTCTTTACTCCTCATATTAATTATATCATCAAGTTGAAACTATTCAATCAAATTCAATAGCGTCGTCGTCGCCCATAAAGGGGACGAAGGAAGAATCTACTTTGAGTATGAAGCTGTTTTAATTGGTCATCAAGAAACCCAAAAAGATGATCAAGTCAACGAGCTAGTCATGTTTCCAAATATACAACGCTCTAATTATCCCAATGTTTCTCTTAGATTTGCCTAAAATTAACCTATAATTTTGAGCTTATTTGCATTTGACGTCGATTATTTACCTATTGCTCGTCAAATCTAAGAAAAATAATTTAAAATTAATGTACTTAATATTAAATTTGCTTCAGATATTCCCGAGTGTCTTTGTACATAGAAATAGATTATAGATTTGCTAAATCTGATTGGAACCATTTTAAACAAAGGAAAGATCCACGTCAAGTTCTACCTTGCCGAATGAGATTCAATCATGTACTTTTTGTATTCTATTTTCTATGTGTCATTTTTTCACATATTTTTTTTATTTCAATTTTATATGTTTTAATTGAATTTTGTACTTATTACCAATAATTTATTGCACCAAAATACAATATATAATTATTTTTTTAGAATTTATTGTCACTTTTATTAGAAAAAAATTAATATTTGAATTGATAAATTTAAAAGCAGGATATATATTTTTTAATTCCAATCTTTTAAGTAAATATTTATTAAAAGTAGGATATATATCATAATAATTTTTTTTAATATATATTACTATTAAAATAATTAATTTAGGTGTAAGACATGGTGAATGAGACACAAAAAGTGGAACACTTGATCTCATCCGCACCTTGCCACGTCAATCCTGTATTTAAGACTTTGTAAATGTTGAATACAAAAATGCGACCTTTGAGTACAAAAATGCAACCCTTTAGACGTAATAATACTTATGAGACATTTTAACACACGTTGGGTCATTTTAAATTATTAGCATGATGTTATGTGCAAGTCCAAAGAACCTGAAAATTTTGAATTTTGAATTTTTATATTATACTATTGCTCCGAAATTACATATATAAGAGAGATACAATGGGAAAATCACAGATTATAGAATGAAGTTTTATTTTATAAAAAATATAAATTAGAGTTTTCAAAATATAAAATATATAGATTAAAGTATCCCAAGATGTTCATCCTTCTCCGAGTAACGCAGTTACAAAAGATAATATTATTATCCAAGAAGAGTATGGGCTCAGATAAAACAAAATACAGAATTGGGACTAGTCTTGTGATCATATAAAGTTACTTGTAGAAGACTCGAGTAGAGATTAGAGAACAAACAAAGGTAGCTAAAGAGAGCTAGCTGTATTCGTCTATCTGAACAAGCTAACTCTTGCTTTACCCAAACTCTATGGAGTTATATGGTTTCTGGTAGTTATAAAGGCTTGGATTTGATGTGCAGATTGTAGTATCATCTTCCACAACCAAAATAAACAAACATTTAATTTTGAGTTTGCCATCATATATCTGCAAGTGATGGCTACGAGGAGGCAGTGCATTTTGCTGGCCCTCGTCCTGCTGTTCATCTCCATGGAAGTCAGCAGCATTCTAGCCCAAAACAGTGGCAATGCGAGTGGCAACGGAAATGGGGGAAGCAAGAATGGAAATGCTAACGGCAACGGGAACGCCGGAGGCAGCAACGGCAACGCAGACGGGAACGGCAATGCTGGGGGCAGAAACGGAAATGCTAATGGCAACGGGAATGCTGGAGGCCGCAACGGCAATGCAGACGACAACGGGAATGGTGGAGGAAAGAATGGAAATGCTAATGGCAATGGAAACGGTGGAGGCCAAAACGGAAACGCTAACGGGAACGCTAATGATGGAGGCAAAAACGGAAACGCTAACGGCAACGGGAATGCTGGAGGCAAAAATGGAAATGCTAACGGCAATGGAAATGGTGGAGGCAGCAACGGTAATGCAAACGGGAACGGGAACGGTGGAGGAAGCAACGGTAATGCAAACGGGAACGGGAACGGTGGAGGCAGCAACGGTAATGCAAACGGGAACGGGAACGGTGGAGGCAGCAACGGAAATGCTAATGGAAACGGCAATGCTGGAGGCAACAACGGCAACGCAAATGGGAATGGAAACAGCGGAGGCAACAATGGCAACGGCAATGGGAACGGAAATGGTGGAGGCAACAACGGCAACGGCAACGGCAACGGCAATGGCAACAGCAATAGCGATGCAAGCAGCGGCGTTAAACAAAAGAGGCCTCCTTATGACGCAGCTTCGACAAATTATGTGGTGGTAACCCCACTGCCAAACACAGGGCAGGAAAGATCTTTCTGTCAAGCACGGGGTAAATGCCTCTACAAGACCCTCACCTGCCCTACCGAGTGCCCTCAGAGGAAGCCCAAGAAGAACAAGAAGAACAAGGGATGCTTCGTCGACTGCAGCAGCAAGTGTGAAGCCACTTGCAAATGTAATTAAGTCTAATTTTGAATTTTGATATCGTTGATTTGGTGCAACGCAGCATTGCTCATACGTTTCTTTTGGCAGGGAGAAGGCCTAAGTGCAACGGCTACGGCTCCCTCTGCTACGATCCGCGTTTCGTGGGAGGCGACGGCGTGATGTTCTACTTCCACGGATCCAAGGGTAGCGACTACGCCATCGTCTCGGACGAGAATCTCCACATCAACGCTCACCTTATCGGGACCAGGCCGCAGGGGAGGACTCGTGACTACACATGGGTTCAAGCTCTCTCTGTCATGTTTGATTCCCACACACTGCTCATAGCAGCCAAGAAAATCTCACATTGGAGTGACAATGTCGATGCACTTTTAGTCAAGTGGAACGGCGCCCCCATCAGCATCCCCACAGACGGGGAGGCCGAATGGAGGGTCGACACTGGGGAAAGAGTCGTTATAGTTGAGAGGACGGATGACGTCAACACGGTGAGAGCGACCGTGACCGGACTCCTAGAGTTGGACATAAGGGTGGCCCCCATCGGAGAAGAGGAAAACCGGGTTCACAAATATCAGTTACCTCGCAATGATGCGTACGCTCATCTGGAGACGCAATTCAAGTTGTTGGATCTGTCGGAGGGCGTTGAGGGAATTCTCGGGAAGACGTACAGGCCGGGATATGTGAGTCCGGCCAAGAGGGGGGTGCCGATGCCAATGGTCGGAGGAGAAGATAAGTACTTCACGCCCTCGCTGTATTCGCCTTCCTGCAAGGTTTGCATATTCCAGAGGGCTTCATCGGATGCGGTTACCGCAGCCTGATTTGTAACTTATATATACTGATGATTTATCAATAAATCATAAATGTACCATTAATTTATTATCCATTTTGCTTGCTTTATATGCAGAAATTGTAATTAGGATAAAATAACTGTTGCCTAACGGGTGACTTCATTTTTATCTATATCCAGAAATTGAAGTTATGATTTTGCAGTGAAACATTTTCTCTAGATAATGTTCTTGGCCGGTTTTATATTATTTATGTTGAGGTATGTATGCTTTCTCATCAGATTCAGTTGTTGTGGTTGTAATTATATTTGTAAAAAAAGACAAACTTCCCTTGTTATGTGTGGAGTATTTACGTACGGTTAAGTTGGTCCTAATTCACATTTGTATTTGCATGCAGTTGATGAGGGAGATGGGTGTGAATGTTGAATCTCTCTCTCCTCAATCTTATTTGTGATGATGCTTTCTATGTTTACTTAGTTACTTCGGCTTATCATACTACCCCAATTACATAGGGTACCACAATTTGCCATAAAAGTAGCAAGTTTGTGAAAATGAAAAAATAAATTAAGAATTATAAAATTTTTCACTTGGCAATTTAAACGAAAAATAAACTTAAAGTGATTGTACTTAAATATATATAATATTTATAGAGATTGATTACTCTTTTTATTATTTTAAATTGATTATCTTTGATTAAAATTAATATGCAGATATTTACATATACTAGCAATGATTGAAAGTAAAATCTATTTGATTGATAGTAATTCGGTTGATTAACTTAAATATGGAAATTATTGAATTAATTACATATATGCATACATATAGATTTACATATATTAATGTAATTAATTATTTACATATTATTGATTATTATTTATATAGATAAAGTTTTGGTGGGAAAAATATTTTAGGAAATAGTTATGCTTTTATACATATACTAGATTATCTCTTCTCGCGACGCATGGAAAATAGTATACGTGTATTAAATTTAAAATTATAGTTTTTTTTCCTCTTTTCTAAAATAGATGATTAATAATGATACAACATTTTCTTCTGTGGTGACTTGAACCATCAACCTATTATTCTAATGAAAAACATGCATGTTACTAACTAAATTGCACTTTATTGTTAAAATTAAAATTATGGTATTTTAAGTTGTATCAAATAATAGTACAATTATCTTTTGTGGGTAAATTTATGTTGTGTAAAATTTTTAATTGTGTTAATCTATAATTTTAGCATAAAAGAATCGAAACTGGCAGTTTTTTCGGTTTCAAACCGAAACTGCAATTTTCTTTGCGGTTCAGTTACGATTTCAGATGCTTTGGAATCGGAACTGGTGATTATAGAACTGTTATAATTTGGCTAATGTCTAAGAGGATCAATCTAATGTTTAATCTTTACAGAGAGATGAAACTAGAGAGAGAGAGCAAACAGAAGACCTGGGAACATATATATTTTACACTCAATATCTTAATTGCAAATGCAAACAAGGCCTATAAACTTGAACTGAAGTCGAGATTGGCATACCATAAGTCAATAAAATGATTTCGAATTGGAGCACTTTGCATCAATAGAACGAAATAAGAATTTCAAGAATCGAACTGACTCTGAAACATACGAATTATATTTTATCAAAAAACAAATGAAAAACACATTGGCCTATTTATAGGCTTCAAGTGTTGGACTCTTAACTCTAACAAATCTAAAGATACAACTCAAAATCCTAACAATTCGACTCTCTCAAACTAAGTTAGATTCCTTAAGGGAGTAGTTGTAGAGGGTCAACACAAAAGAAATACGAAATTAAATCAAAACGAACTCCTAAAATTTCAAAAACCCTACTTTATTTATGCCCGTAGTTAGGTTTCTTTGTGACCCATTCGATGCCCTACAATCGACCGAAGAACCTCCATCCTCATAAGTGGAGCATGGATCGCGAATTATGGGCTGCACTATAGGCATTCAATGAAATGACTCGCGTCCCAAGTGTTTGCTAAAGTGTCCAGCTTCCAATTCCTTCTCTTTGGGCCATGTCTTGACACAATGTCTCATTCTCCTTTGCCTCCTCTTGCCTGGGTTCATCTGTGAATGCACACAACACGATTTTAAACATCCCGCACGACACTTCCCTTTGAAGTTCTCATGCACACCTCGCGTGGAGCGAAAGTACCAAATCGAGCTCACATCATCAACCCAATTCAGTTGTGACTTTCGCTAATATCGATAACTGTATAGAGTTCACTTTTTGAAGTTTATATTTGTTTTGATCAAGTTAGAAAAGAAAAGAAAAAATTATCCGAGTTTCCTTATCTCTTTTTGAAAATTGTGTCTATAGCGATGTCACTTATTTGATTTTTTGGTTATCGAGTGTCGAGGTGTTACAAAAATCCTAATAAATAGAATCATAATTTAACTCGAATTCTTCCAGATCCATAAACTCTAATTCTAATTCTCATTAAGCGCCAAAACACAACCGTTTTTCACACAATTACTAAAGAAATAAAATAAAAGGGCATCCTTCTTGTAATTATGAACTTGGTCATAACTAATTATAATAAAATCACTCATTATTGTAATAGATTCGATCATTAATCCAAAGAAATGAGCAATTTCTTTTCACCCAATATTTAACTTTAAAAGATAAACCGCTCTTCTTTAAAACATGTAAGAAATACTCAATTGTCAAAATTGCCACTATGTCAACATTTTCGATTTTATTTTTCTTCTTTTTTCATAACAAATATCTGAAAACATTTAGGGTGTGTTTGGTAGAATGAATTTGGAATTGAATTGGAATTGTAATTTTATAGAATTGAATTTGACGTTATAGTATTCTAATTCAATTCCAAATCATTTATTTGGTAAAATTAAGTAATTGATATAGAATTGTATTGTAATTCTAAAACTTTTGTTTGGTAAATAAAAAAAGTAACCAAAATTTGACATTAACTTTTAATTGAATAATTTATTTTATTTTATATTTATATAAATTATGTATCATTTAAAGTATTTTTATGTGTGTGTGTATGTATGTATTTTTCATTTATTAAATCTGGTACTAAATAATTCCATGGAACCAAAAAAAAAAAAAAAGAATGTGAGGGAGATAGTGGGGTGTGTGTGTATGTGCATGAGTGTGTGTGAGAGAGACAGAGAGAGGGGTGTGAGTGTGCGCGTGAGAGAGAGAAAGAGAAAAAAAAAAAAAGAATGTGTGTGAGAGAGAGAGATGGGGTATGTGTGTGTGTGAGAGGTGTGTATGTGTGCGAATGAGTGTGTGAGAGAGAAAAAAAAAGAGAGACATATGTATAAGAGAGAGAGGGTGTGTGTGTGTATGAGAGAAAGAGAGAGAAAAAGAGAGGGTGTGTGTGTTTTAAAGAGAGAGAGATGGGGCGTGTGTGAGAGAGAGAGAGAGATGGCGTGTGTGTGAGAGACAGAGAAAATGTGAGCGTGCGTAAGAGAGCACACATTGAAATTCTAAATATTTACTTTAGCTATAGAATTCAAATTGTGGAATTGGAAGATTTGGAATTAGAATTCAAATCCAAATCTAAATATTTTTATTGTACCAAAAAATGGATTTGGAATTGGTGGCTGTAATTCCAAATCCAAACTCCCAATTCCATGATACCAAACGGAGCCTTAGATTTTAAAAATTGAATGGACGGTGGGTAGCGGGCTCCGCGGAAAAGGTGGGACTGTGCTTTTGGAGAAAGGGATGGGGAGGGAAGGGTGGCGGCGCTGGTGGGGAGGAGAGGGACGATGGTATGGTTGGGTTAGATCGGGGAAAGGGCGCTGCCGAGTTCTGGGTTGCTTTTTTCATTCTATTTTGTTTTTTTGTTTAGTTTTAATTTCATTAAAGGGTACATTTGTCTATTCACTATAAATGTGGGTAGTTTTATACCTGTAGGAAGGGTGAGTATGTTTTTTATTTGTGAATTGAAAGTGAGTAGTTTTCACTATTAACACTAAGCGTGAAATATAAAATAAGTATCAAAGTGAAATAGTGCGTTATGGCTCCCAAAAAAGGGTAGATGATGCCTTACTGAAAACTTAAACAACATATATGATAAAGTATTTAAAATTACAAAAAATGGCTTAGCCTGGAAACAGATAAACAAGTTGAGTTCAAATTTGCATTTGCAATTCAATTGTTGTTTATTGAGTGTAAAATATATATGTTCCCAGGCCTTCTGTTTGCTCTCTCTAAAGATTAAAAATTGGATTGATCCTCTGACACATTAGCCAAATTATATAACAGCTTCAATGTCCCCTTCCCTCCCCCCATTTTTAAATAGGCATTTTCAGATTTTGCACACTTAATCCTAGGGATGTCCACGGTTCCGTGATTTGAAATTCCAATGTAAATAGGATTCAGCTTATTAGGATTTTCCATGATTATAAAAAAAACCCTCTTATTGTAATTGTAGCGTGCACCAGATTCTTATAAGGAATTCTCTAGTATAATATTCATGTCTTGGCAGCACCTCCAAAAGTAATCTCGTAAATACGAATTGGATAACCAATACTCATATTCTTTATTATTTTTTTTGATTATGTGCATGTTATTTCCCAACAACACCTAATGGTTAATTTCATTAATAAAAGACACTATGCACAG
This sequence comes from Monilaria moniliformis, assembly GCA_034509125.1. Lineage (NCBI taxonomy): Eukaryota > Viridiplantae > Streptophyta > Magnoliopsida > Caryophyllales > Aizoaceae > Monilaria > Monilaria moniliformis. The sequence goes on from JAYDZE010260511.1 coordinate 10,327, forward strand.
GAAGCTTTAACAGCTAAGGTTTTAGCAGTTCCTGGACAGGGATCGCCAAACGTATTCACCGATACTCCAACGCTGCAGCTTCTTGATCCTATGCAAGCCTGCAACATATAACCAAATCAAAACAACATCTTCAAAAAAATCTGCAGAATTTGTGACAAAGTAACACACAGCAATCAGCAAGAGTTAACCTTTTCAATAATGGAGAGAGCCCTTCTGCTGCTGCATCGGCCATGGCTGAAACTCCCACACGTTCCTTGAGGAGTTCCAAAGCTGGCAAAGTTTATCTTAGATATCACCTGATCTGACTGAGGGCAACCCAGGGACAGGGTTGGTCCTGCCCTTTTTCTCGTTTCCTCGTCTGCAGTCCACATCTCCACAGGAATCGGGTTTGACTCTGAAATCCAAGAGCATATGCTTTGCACCTCTCTAGTTGCAAAAGATAGCCTTGTTGGATCTCCCCCCGCTTCCTCAAACAAGACTAGCACATTTCCAATTGGCTTTAGCCAGGCACGGGGCACGTGGTAGCTGAAATGCCAAACAATGTAAATACTTGGCAAAGTAATAAAGATTTTTATAAGAATATTGACAAAAGAAGCTCTTACAGAAGCTGAGTAGGCTTCCCACAGTTTTTCAGACATTTGTTTGAGCTGTAAGATCCTCTGTAATTGCAAGAGTTGGTGCAGCCATTGCTCGTAGCAATATTAGTTGGCCAGTAACGCCCGATGCTCTGTCCATTTACCCATGCTTCACCCTTCCCCAGTCCTGTGAAGTCCAATGCAACAGGGCTGCTTCCAGAGGGGGCATCAAAAGTAGTCTGGGTCACACAGGGGGCAAGTTGTTGAGATTATATCATCGACATTGTCACATTGCAATAGTTTTTTTTATTGATTATTTCCTATGTGCCAAAGTATATATAATGGTGAAAATGTACCTTGTACCAGACAAGTGGTTGATTCTTGGGCAAAGCAGGCTGGGACACCCAAAGTGAGGAGTTTCCAGTGGAAAGGCCTAGCTCTTCCCCTTTTAGACCAATCTGTTTTCACACGTAGCACACGAGATAAATAAAGATGAAATAGGATATCGTATCCCAAACAAACATATAACCTACTGTTAAGAGGATACATCAGAAGTAGATCCATTTTGACCTGATATGTCCACTGCTGAGAGGATAGATCAGAAGTAGATCCATTTTGTAGGCCTTTTAACTGGACCGGCCCGGTAACTCCAGCACCTTTCAAATCGAAGAATGCTCCATAGTTCTGGAATCAAAAAATCTTTTGCATCAGGTAAAACTTGTAGTAAGATTTAAAGATAAATTCTGTATATATATACCTGCAATCCCACTGTCGAACTCAAAAGATCAATCTTATTTTTTCCCGGAACAAGGCTTATGGGTACATCTAATGAGACTTTAGAGTTACTGTTTCGCCCATTGCCACTTCCTGTACAATATACAGCAAGTCCCAAGCAGTTAAAACGGAACAGAAGAAGCAAAGGGAAAGAAGGTACAAGTGTTCATTTAGTTTTAGTCACTTCACCTGCAACTTTCCCGTTGATAAAAACATTAAGTGCGTGGCCTAGAGAATCCACATGAAGGACTGTCTGAGATACGTCTTTAAAAAATGACTCATCCCCTTTCGTTTCAATGCTGAAACAATCAAGCAAAAAGTTAAAACTTAACAACTTTGTGAAAAAAAAGTAGTGTATCTTTGGGAAGCTTTCATACCTCAGAGAATACCAAAGATAGTCACTTTGATCAGCCGTTGTGTTTATCTGCTCCAGCAACCCAGGTCTTGTGATCGCATTATTACTGGATATACCCACAGGTTCATAGATCCAACTCCAACCTGAGAATGAATCTGTTTCTGTAGCACCGTCTTCTGAAGACTGACGAACGAACTTTGCAACAGTTGACATAGAGTTTATCTGTTATTTTCCAAGTGCATTAGCTTCTGATTGAAATCTGCTAGAGACTTTAGAGATGTTATAACATTGAAGGTTCGAATTTCAATTGCTTTGGAGTTCAAGTATTAAATCTTCAAGGAACATGCTTTGAAAGGAGAAATGCGATACGAAGACTCGCAATTCATACTTTTGCAGTATTGAGGACCACATTCTTGCAGTCAGGTAAGATGCTGACAGACCAAGCGGGCAAATTATAGGAATTTCCATTGAACTTCACCGTCGCATCTGATTGTGTGCCAACATTTGCAAGAAACGCAGCACACATTCCTGATTCTGTTTTATAAACGGTGGCCTGAGAAGAAAATTACATTTTCAGGAGAAGTTGCAAGAAACTTAATTCTGAGACAGATAATTTTGAACAAAATGCTAATGAACATATGCCTTGTCAAAACAGCAAGAAAGATCCAGGACACGACGTTGAGGCCAAGAGTAGCGTAATGATGAGTTGAAAGTTATTGATGAAAATAATCTTGTAGGGAGAGATGTTATACCTCCAAATTTGAACCAAGAGATGTGGTTTTTGGATCAGTTGCCACTATTGCCTCTTCACAAAGTTTTATAGCCTTGTGTACATCTTTCAAGTGACCCCATTTTGGTTGCCTCAGAAGGCCTGAAACAGAGCAGTCAATACATATTCACGAATCCATATCGGAGAAGATTATTTTGAAACAAGAGAAAAATCTACTCTGGTTGCCTGTATCATATTAGATAATGTCATTATGTAGATTCCTTCTCTAATAGTTATTGGAAACTTGTCAAATTTGTAAAAACTAGACTTGTGGTAATGCAAGCACAGATATTAGACAAAGGAATACCATACCATACTCATCAATTGGAGCATCATAATCGTAGGTTGTTGTAATGAAAGGTCCACCACTCGAGCGACCAAAGTTAGTCCCACCATGGTACTGTTAAAATGCAATGAAATTCATATGACAAGTTCTTGCATATCTCAATTCAAACACAGTGAAGGACAGCTGTCTAGATATACCATGTAATAGTTCTGGAAGGTTCCCCCAAGCTGGTAAAAACGGGCAACAGCAAAAGCAACATCTTCAGTAGGTCTATATGGCAGAGGATCACCAAATGAAGAGAACCTGGTGTTTTATTAACATCACAGGCAGGCAAATAAGGCATTTGCAGTTAGACAACCCCAGAGATACTAAGCATGAACCACAATGCAGTTTAAACAATGATTAAGTGTCTCTAAAGTTGTACCATCCGCTCCAGTTCTCTGTCCACATTTTCGGCTTGTTGTTGGAATTCGGGGTGTACTGATCACAGTAAAACCCGTTGCAAGTGCCAATCTGTATTATTCATGAGGTAAAATATAGTTCATTAGCTATGATTTATCATCATTTGAAATGGCCGATCCAACTTGGCTTTAGTTACAAGTGAAACTGAGAAAACCAGAACTCACAATAGGATCGGGAGCATCTTTTTGCTGGCACATAACCCAGGGCACTCCTGTATCCAATGAGGTGGCCATTGTCGCCGCCCAGTTTATGTATAGTTTCGCACCATTACCATAAGCAGAATCAATATTTCCATACTCATTTTCTATCTGAAATGTTGGAGATACACCTAACCCTTGAGTAGTTTATAGCTATAAAGATACTAAAACATGATTTTTAGCATTCAACCTGAGACAAAATTATGGGGCCTCCCTGGGATGCATACAGATTTTCATGCTTCATCATGTCCACAATCTTGGCCGTAAATCTCTTCATTTCGGCCTGAAATGTCCCATTCAACCATTGTACTATAGGTTATGCTATTGTTTACAATAGCAGGTTACAATTACTGCCGAAACTAAATGAAAGAAAGAGAAGCAAGAAGAGTAACCTTGAAGGGCTCATTATCTGTTCGAAGCTTGATTCCTGGTATAAAATGCAGCCAAAGAGGAAATCCACTGTCCAAAAATAGAATAGCAGTCCTCATTTCAGCCATGACATATATAATCATCTCCACATTTTTATGCATTAATAAAAGTACATGACATTCTAATTCTAGAGACTAAATTCTGCAACATAATTTACCAAGAAATATAAAATGCTCTTTTTTCTTGAACAAGAAATTCTTACCCATAATTCCATTCAGCACAGACATAGGGACCGATTCGGAGATGAAGAAACAGACCGGCCTCCTTAACCAATTTCACAAATTTCACCAAATCGTTTCTGCCTTCAAAATCATACTGCAAAATTTCACTTTCAATCGTAAGCGTTTCTTTCTCTATTATAATTTCTTTCTTTCACACTTTACCTAATTGACTTCTCAGTCATTAAAACAAATGATTGGAAACGCGGAATCAACCAAATTAGTAAATAAGTTATTTCAAAAAGTTCACAACTTTTCCGAACAAGAAACTGGAAAAGCAGAAAAACTGATTCTTTCCCTCTCTTCGTTATTACTCCACTTTCTCCTTTTTCTCCATTAAACCAAAAAAACATCCAACTTAGGGATAATCATGTGACAGAAAAACCACTGCAAAACCAAATCAACTGAAATGTTTGAAGAGAGAGACAGAGAGAGAGAGAGAGAGATAATCGCATTTTCAGAAAAACAAAATTAACAAACATAAGAAGTCACTAAGAAAGAATAAAATAATCAATCACCTTGCCGCGAACTGGTTCGTGCAAATTCCAGAAAACGTAAGTTTCTATGACATCCAATCCTCCGTCTTTTGATTTCTGTATCAAGTCCGGCCACATCTGATCCCAAACACAACAGCACAAACAAAAAAAATAAAACATCACGTTTACATACATAAAAACTGTATCTACGCACGTGCACATCACTGCGTGTGTGCGTGAAAAATGCGAGTTCCGTACTAACATCAGGAGTGCTGCGCGGGTAGTGGATGGAGCCGGAGACGAGAACCCTCCGCCTGCCGTCTATCACCAGCGCCCGGTGGTCGTACGATACGTTGGCGCCAAAACAGAACGACGTCGTCAGCGCCAGCAACCAAAACAAGCCGTACGAAACCGCCATTCCTCGCATTTTCCCTCTGCAAGCAGCACCAATAATTCCTAACCTTTTTTTCTCTTATTCGGCGTCTGGCTGCTATTTAAATCCCTTTGTGATTTAGCTTGACTTTGTCTTAAGAAAGAAACAAACGTAGAATTAACTGGAAACAGTTCCGGAAGCTAGCTAACGTGCGCCGGCGACGGCACGCAAACTCCTGCTGCGCCACATGACGTTTTCGTCGTCGATTTTTAGGTTCAGGCTCTGCAGCTCTGTGTGAAGCAGTGTAGCGTAGCGCGCATGAGATGAGATGAGATGAGAGTGACGGTGTGGCTGTTTATACAGGAAAATAAATAAAATTAAATATGGTCCTGGATTTTCTTTTTTATGATGATAAAAATGGTATGATAGGGTGGAAACAAGAAGGCCACGACAATCTTGCTGTAGGACTTGCAACAGAATCATACAGTTCATAATTAGGAAACTCATTTGATAACAGTGGATTTATTAATAATATATGCATTTTTATCCCCACATAGAGTGCAATATATAACAGTTACGTACACAATATGAAATACTTGTGATATTTAGTTATATTTATATAAAGATATATCCACTTATCACATTATTAACTTAAAAGATGTTAGTTCATTATCATTCTAAATCATTACTTCTTTTTCGTCAGTTAATAAGTCATTACTTTGAATGGGATGGCCGAAACCACAATCTTTCTTCAAATATTCATCTAATAAGAAACAAGAAATAGTTTACCTTCACTTTTTGACGTATAGGTAGGGATGTCAGTCCAACCCGAATCCGCTGGACTGACCCAACTAACCCGCTAATTTTAAAGGATTCAGGTTGGAAATTTATAGCCCAATAAGATTTAGGTCCAATTAGCCCTCACCCGATTAGCCTATAACCCGGAACCCAATAGATTGGCCTGATGTGCAAGTATTACATATTCTTCCACCTTGTTTGACAACTGATTTGACACTTCAATGATAATTTTGATAAAATTGATAATTACAAAAAATTCAAGTTCATTATAACAAATATTATTAGACATGGTTTGAAATTTAACAAACTAGATTTGTGTTTCATTTTAATTTTATAATTTTTAAATTAGGTTTTTTTATCATGTCAAGATCTATAATAACATATTCTTAAGTTAAACCATTCAATAACAAAATATTTATCCGACGACATTCTTATCCAGTATCATTTTTTTTAGTTTTTACACTAGTAGTATTTAATCGTATTTGAGTTTAAGTATATATTCCAATGTTCTCCCAGTTAAATATTTTACATTCATTAAGCATAGGAGAAATTATGTATCACATTTTGGAGAACTTGTTAGGATGGCGTGAGATGTGCTTAGCATTCTTATAACAACGATAGTATAAGAATTTTCATTTCGTATTAGAGCATACATTTTGAACAAATATACCGAAAAATACAAACTCTTCTTTGCTCACGTAATTGGTTGCATAAATATATTGATGGTAAGATATTTTTTTTATTATAAAATTATAAATTACCAATCCATATTATATTTTAATATTATAATTTTTTTAATAGATAGTGAAAAGTTTGAAGACTATGAGTTCGAATTGAATTATGAGTTGAAGATTCAATGATTATCAGTGTAAAAAACAATGTAATTCAAGTATTTAGAGTTTAGATTCACTTCTGAAACTCTTTGATTCTATGTGGCAAAACTATTTTTGAACAATTTATCGTTAATTTTATTTTAGTAATCTTTGACATTTTTAGAATGTTTTACACTTTGACTTTTATGCTTGTCATATGATTTATATATTTAATTTTTGTATACGTTTATATATTATAAATATAGAAATCTTAAAAGTAAAAAATACATAAATTAATTTTTATCGTTTGCTTATAACCCGATTAGCCCACTAGGCTAGCCTGAAATCCGAACATTTAGGGTTATGGTTGAAAATTTCTAACCCAATAAAATTCCAACCCGATTAGCCCGCATCAAATTAACCTGTAACCCGAGTAGGACTGACCTGAAACCCAATAAGTTGGCCCAATTAACATCCCTAACTATATACATACAGACCCAATTACCCTAACATTCAAAATAATTATAGTTATGCAAATACTCGTATGGATCTTAGTTATAGGTTACTATTTGCATAATTATTCTTTAACAATATACTAAACTTTTAAGGGATGTGAATCTAAAATCTATATAAATTTATCTTATAAAAATAGTTATAAAATACGTTACCAAATTTAAAACTATACAAATTTTAATGGTGTGGATATCTTGAACGAAAACAATATCATACACACTAAAACAGTAGTAAACAGTCACAAGTACTTTTCTTTTTATAAATAGAAAGGCTCAGACCAATAAAAAATAAAAAATACTTGGTGAAAACCGCTGAAACTAGCTCCTAATCACAACATCAAACAAAGCGCAAAAAACGAAAAAGGAGTGACCCGTGGTCAAGTATAAATACCTTCAATTAAAACAAAACAATTTGCAGCACGCGACACAAGGGGCAGCAAACCACAAGAGAACAACAAAAAAAGACGACAAAGAGCACCCCAAGCACGATCGGCAATCAGCCGCAGATAGAGAGTAGAGAGGTCATGTAAACATACCGAATGTAGCCAAGACAATGCGTCTCATTTCTTCATGGGTTACCTGAACCCTACCACCCCCTTATATTGCTGAAGTTATCAATCATCCCTTTAGCCAACGACAAGTGTGGTATTGGTTTTTCGACTACTTTCTGACCACTTCCCACTTTTATCAATTCTTCACATATTTGTCATGTTAGAAAAGGAAACTTCGGGCGCCATCCTCTAATCTATGTACCTAATCTTCACAAAATGAGCTTTTCCTCAACATCCCAATTTGGTTTTCTATTTTGGAATATGATTTTGTTTACGATCCTCTAAATCGACCACGAAATTAGAAGACCAAATCTTCTTAACAAATTTGAAAAACGGTGTGTCCATCCATGTGAGAAAGCATGTAACCGGATCCTTGGGCAAGTTGAAGGCGAGATTCCAATGGCTGCAACACAAATACCACAAGCTGCTGGAGAATTTACATTCGTAGATAATATGGTTGACCGTTTCTGGCTCCTCCTTGTAGAAAGCGCAAAGATCATCTTCAATCTCGGAAAATCCTCAAGTTTGTCTTTTGTGTTGCAGGACAAACCAAACTAAGAGTTGGACGCGCGATGGGGTGACATTTCTCCAAGCCAAACTTGCATGACATAATTGGTTGCTTTCCTTTCCAAAAGTACGAGCAACCTACAAAAAAATCAGAAAACAGAGAAAGTGTTTAACTTATTAAAAGTCCAAATCCTCACATTACTCTCACTCTCACTGAGAGAAGTGTGATCCACAACAAGGTATAAAATGTCGACCAATTCCTCCTCCCAAGTGAATAGGTTTCTTCTCCATTTCAACTTCCAAGTCATTCTCCCATTATCCCATCCATCCATGTCCTTAAGTTCTCCTGTGTAGAGATTCTGAAGAGTCTGGAAGAAAAGGCTCTTGAGGTTATCGTCTTCGGTCCAGTTATCCAGCCAAAATCTAGTACTTGTCCCATTTCCAACTCTTGAGGTTATCGTCACAAGTACTTCTCGATCTATATAATCTTCATTAGAGTTTTTTTTTAATTACAACTCGTACACATCCCAGACATACATATTTTAGGTGACTTAAACTCCCGATCCATTGGTTGACGGAAAACGTCTTGCTAGCTGATTTTTGTTTCGTCGTCAATTTTATTAGAGTACCGAAAGTGAACCAAGTACTTTGCCTTTCACAAATAAATAATTAAAAAAGAAAAATGGATGAAGAAGATATTGAAACAGAGGAAACAGTTGAAGGCATTTGATTTAACAGAGACCCTAAGGTTTACTACCATATAAGAAGCTGCGTATTATCAGACAAAACCAAGGCAACCAAAATCATAAAAACAGCATCACATTATATAAGCTAAATCTCAGTACATGAGATGCATCATTGATATGGAGCGGAACGGCATTGACAACCGTGGTGGGCGCGCAGCAAGTTCCTGAGCCACCTCTTTCATCGACAGCCGCGACTTTGGATCAGAGCTTATGCATTTCAGTGCTGTTTTTACCACTCCAAGCACTTCCCTCGACTCTCTTACATCTTCATCTGGAGATGGTAGCCTCTTGTCCAAGAGTTGTTGCACCATCATGTTTTGAGCAAACTGTGTGGATCTCACCACCATCATGGAGGAAATAAAATCCCCTGGATGATCTCCAAACATGATTTCCAATGCCACAACTCCAAAACTGTACACATCACAT
>JAYDZE010260622.1:0-19591 GCA_034509125.1 Monilaria moniliformis
CTATGACAAAACACTACGGTTTTTTCAAAAAACCGTAGTCTATGTAGTGTAGTGTATGAGCGTTTTTCTTGTAGTGATATAAGGGCATCAACAATTCATTCATCATTCTTTTACTTTCACTATTCATGGACTCACACCATTTGTATGATATCTCTTACTTACGATTTAACACTCACAATTCTTTATCTATCTATCACTTCTCTTACACTGTAAAAAATAAAATAGAAATATATATATAACACACATAAAACACATAGACACACACAAACACAAGACAAAAAACACACACACAAATCGTGATCCATCTCGTTGCCTTTCCCTCAAGGAGCCACCCATCCCTTACACACCTCCGCAATGCGGCTCGCAACCGTCTTGGCGCTGCGCCAGCGAACCCGCTATGGGGATGCCCTAAACATTTTATCATGAATCAATACTAACTCTTCAGTCAGCTGACCTTCGATTTTGGAGATTAGAGCAGAAGAACTCCGTAACGACTCTTGTCCAATAAATTCAAAGTTTTGGACTTTGTCAATATATGTAAATTATTTGCAACATACATTAATCGCAAAACCCTATCTATAAATGCATACATACATTAGAAAACACTATATAAATGCATAAACTTAAGATAAGATGGTCATAATAGAGACTTAACCATCTGCTTTGTAAAAATAAATTTTAAACAAATCACGTGACGTGTTAGAATGAAAACCATTTTAACAATAAGCCTACAAAAGTAACCTCAACTAGTAATGAAGGAGTCAATTTGGAACCCAAGAAAAAAATGGGAACAAGATTTAGATGTAATATAAAGTACGGTACTAATAAATTTACATAATTGTATATACATAGTTGAGATAATTTTATCATTTTCATAATTTTCAAAAATTAAGGAATTTGCCTATTTTAACTAAATTTTCATTTTACGCAATCACCATCCACGTTAATTAAGGAAGGGATAATGATTAATCTTTTCTTAATATAAAAATATTTATTTCCATAAATTAGAATAAATAATTTCACATAGTGTGCTTTTTGGAATTGAGGGAAACAATTTAATATGACGTAAAACAAAATAAAAAATTTAATAGTATTAGTTCTTAATCCCTAAGATTATATGACTTATTAGTAGTGATAGTTCTTAATCCCTAAGACTATATGACTTAATTTTATATTTCGTAAGTATTTAATTCAATTTTTAAAATTATAATATGTAAATTAAATTTTTAGTATAAATAATATATCACAATCTATATTTTTATTATATTATTTTATTATGAATAATATATCATAATCTATATTTTTATTATATGGGATTTATTGAATTATCCATTATTACTATATTATATTAGAGTAGTGAGTTAACATAATTGATAAAAAGGACCAATGCAGGAAAAAAAAAAGAAAAAAAAAGATTGGAAAAAATAAATTTATTTATTTATCTTTATTTTCTTTAAGTAGTTGTAATAAGAAATTTGTGAATATCTTCTTATTATTGTAAGAAATATAAAATATATATCGACAAAAGTTAGGCATGTTTATTCCTTCCAAAATTTTGATGCAAATATGTTAACAAATAATTATAGTGGCATATTTTTAGGATTCAATCAATGATATGTTTCCTAAAATAATATGTAGGATGGATTAATTAGTCATAGATAATATTATTAATAATATAATTGATTCTAAAAAAATTGATCTAATTTGATTCAAAATTGAGGGGTATTATGTATATACAATTTATGTAAATTTATCTTTTCTCTTACGGTAATCAAATTATTATTGGTTTATGGCAAATTACGGATTTGTTGGAGATATATCCTATTTTTTAGGAATCGTGTATTTAGTTGGTTTTGGTATCTTTCATTTAATATAATAATATTTTTTGCCATATATGAAACTTGATCTCATTTAGTTATGATTTCTTTTTGCATAGCAAGATTTGTACATGTATCATAAATAATGAGAATGTTAATGTAGATATGATGACCAAAATTATATGGTGATAAAAGATTTTGAAGTAGCATGGCGGCAATAATAAACAGCAAATTAAATACAGTGGAACATTAACTAAAAAACATCAAAACAATTAGGCAAAATATTAGCAACGAATACTATTAATCATAAAAAAGAAGACATAAAATCATAACAAAATATTTTATTGTCATAACAATGTAAATATGAAATATAATAAAACAACAAATCTTAAAACACCACTCTCTAACTAAAAATCTACATAACTATTATTCAAAATCAGTACACCAAATAATATTAATAATCATCAGTAGGCGAGTAGAAAATCATAACAAAATGTTTGCCTGTTATCACATTGAAAATATGAAATATAATAAAATATCATAACAAAAAATTTGATTGTCGTCACAATGAAAATATGAAATCATTAGAAAATATTTTATTTAGCATATATATAGATAAAACACAAAAATTTCGGTTACTCATAACTAAAAATCCTCTGTAATTATTGCATGGAGATAGTGGGGAGTTAATGATGCATGAAAATATGCAACTACCAAAATTAAACACATGTATAAAATTTATTGTCACAATTATAATCTTATGCTCATTACAGAATAACATTCTTATAATTCGCGTTTAGATTTAATCTTATCCGTTGATTTTTAAATCCAATATTTTGTATTTGGTCATATATATATATATATATATATATATAGTAGTGATCATATCTGAACTATTTCTTATTGCAGAACTAAGAACTAATCTGGAGCATCCATTTTTTAGATCTAACGCTTGATTTATATGCCACGTGTCACATGGAAATATATTAAAAAAATTGAAAAGGGTACAAATGTAATTTTGGCAAAAGCAGCGGATTAATGATTATTTACTGCATATAATCCTAATGATATTCGTTGGGACGTTTAATGATTATTAAGTGAATAACTAATGATATTCCAAATCATTAAAATCAATTGCTATTTTCGGTTATTAAAAAACCGAAAATTATGGAAAGAGATTTGATTTCCAATCTTTTTGTTATATATGGAAACAACCGTGATTTATGGGCTGAGATTTTATTTCCAATTTTATTTATATCATTAGTTATCCACATACATATATTACTACGCATCACTTATATCATTAGTCGAATTAAATTACAATTGACTAAGTTTATGAATAATGCAGATACCATATCAATTCTTCCAATTTTCTCGCCACCTTTCATGATTAACTGCCAGCTTATAACTTGAAAAGACTGATTTACCCTTTAATGATATTGTTTACACATTTTAATGATATGATTTTGCTTAAAATCTGAACCATTGATTTCGAAATCCTAGGTCCTAAATTGGTTCTTAGTTATGCATTAAGTATTGTTTCTTATTCTAACACACCCCTATATATATATATATATATATAACTATACTATCCCATTATATTAAACGATAGCATTACATATAACAAACTAAAATCGTTATATAATATAATGTGTTTCATCATGTTAATATATATGCTTATTACAATTAATATATCATTTGATAACGTAATGCACATATTAACATTCTTAAATTTTTAATATCTTAAACTTGAATATGATAAACTTTGAAAATTTACTATATATCATCACTTAATTTGTGGTATATCATTAATTTCATCTGAAAGCAATGACATATATATAACCGAAAAACGAAGACCATGAACGCATAAAACTAATCATAGGAAAAGTAAATTGCCTTGTGGTTAATTGTCCATAACCATATTTGCATCCATATCTAAATGATATTACCATATCTGAAAAATCATTCAATAATATTAATCATGCCATAAAAATCGGACATTACCAAAACTGTAAAATTGTAAAATTACGTTTTCAGCCTTAAGCGAAGAAAATAATACAAACCTATTGCCACGTGTTTAAATTATATCTATCAGATCTCCAAATCCGGATGTTGCAATTTGGTCTTAGTTCATGCAATAAGAAATGGTTAAGATTTGATTATATATATATAGGTGGGTTATAAAAATTCATTTTATCATGAAAATTGAGAACACTAAAAATACTGCAGCCGTATACAGTCATTGCATTCATATCTAAATTAACTGCACTCGAAAAAAATTAAATTTTATGAAATTTTCACTTCTTATGTGATTCGAACCTTCGTGCTATACTCATCCAATAAAGAGATGCATCTACCGTAGATCTTCATGATCGAAAGGGTTAATAGAATTCTTCGTTCTTATCTAAATATGAGTAAAAACTCATTTTTATCGTGAAACTAAAAACATAAAAACACCGCACTAGATGTATAAGTCATTGCATTTATAGTGAAATTAACTGCAGTTGGATGAATAAAATTTTCGCTCATTATAGGATTCAAACCCGAGTCCTACAACTATTTAACAATTAAATGCATCCACCATAAATTTTAATGATCGAATGGATGAAAATAGTTATTCATTTTTATTTTAAGTATGAGTTCTTGCGTGAACCTCACCCTATATATAAATAAATTATAAATATATACATATAGTGTTCAAATGATAATCATTAAATATTGTGAGAACATAAAACCATTTTCAATCATACAATCGCAAAGATCAACTATAGATGCATCTCTTAATTGGATGAAGCAACACATGAATTTGAAGTGTGTCCACTCAACTCACAATATATACCACACAACAAACATTTTTATTAAAACTCGTGTTGTCCACAATGAAGCAATTTTTTCATGGAGTCCTCTTCTTATTATGAGTTTGTGAGTCCCCTTATTATTACTGCAACAGATGTATAAAATTACTGAATTTGATATATAATTTACTGAACTAGAAAAATAAAATTTACCTGGATATGAATCTTGGAGGTGGTGACTTTTTTTAGTTCAACATATCATACAATTGATTCAGTAATTTTATATGTATGGTGCAGTGGTAAAAATGAGACTTACAGACTCACAATAAGAAGGAGATTCATATATATATATAGGGGCGCTAAAATAAACGAAGCATATTTTGAGATCTTCCATATTGGAAAACAAATCTGATTTGCCACAATCTAGATGCCATGCACATAGAGAAGAATGTCTTCGACAATATCTTCAATACCATAATGAATGTCGAAGACAACACGAAGGATAGTGCAAATGCAACACGAGATTTGCAAGAGCTTGACATACTACCCAAGCTTTGGCCCCATGGTGGGAAATATCCTAAGACTTATTTCACACTCGACAAAGAAAGTATGAAATTGTTGCTCAATTGGCTCGACAATTTGAAATTTATGGATGGTTATGTGACCTAATATTTATTTATACTAAAATTATACTGCAAGAGGACGGTGCAATCGTAGCATAGTAAATAGAAAGTAAAGAGTATCGTATCCACATATACTATGTCGATTCTAAATACTACAACCTCAATCAATTACTACTATCTAAATCACACAACTTTGGATTGTGGAAGATCTTGTAAAAAGAAATGAAATAAAAGCATAAAGAAATAAAACTGAAAATAAGAATAAAAAGGTTTATTTTAGGGAATTGATTCAACATCATTCATTCAACATTCAAATATTTATCCAATAGCGACTCGAATCTTGTTAGATAATCACATATATAGTTTAGACCCCCTTCCGAAGCATCTAAATAGTAGGATACAAGTTAGGACTTTAGGTCTCTGCTTGCAACCCCATAAGATCCTAGTATTTTCTCACAACTAATCGCAAACCTTCCGATTTTAATGAATAGCATGTTTCATACTCTTCGATCATGTATCAACACACATCTTTCAAGTTTTGGATTAACACACATAATCATATACCAGAGCCATAACCAAATATAAGCATAAAGAATAAGAGAGATAAAATAAAATAAGGTCTTGGGTAAATAATCAAACATTGAACAAACTAGTGTCAATTACTTTCTAACTCTAGAATAAAAAGTACTCAGCCAAGCATGGCTAAGTATTCAAAAAAAAAAAGAAAAAAAAAAGAACATAAAAGAATCTAAACTAAAGCTAAAAAAACCCTTGTCAACAGTAGAGCTTCACCTTGTCTTTGATTGCTTCACGAACCTCATTTTGCTATGGCAAAGACTTCTCCAACAACATGGTGGGTGCATAGAACACAAAATATATAAAAACATGGCTTGAATGGTGTCAAAATTGTTGTCAAAACTGTGCATGAAGGCTCCTTATATAGGCATAAAAAACCTAGAAATGATAGGGCTTGATTGGCTAAGGATAGAACTTTTTGTGCAAATTCGAAGTGGGAAACGGGTCGTGTAGGAACTTAGGCCTCCCAAATAGACCGTTTCCAAACACAGGCTTCGATTTCAGCCTACAAGAAGTGGGAAATGGACCGTTTGAGAATCATGTCTTCCCAAACGACCCATTTGGCGTTTTGGTCTTCTGGCAACGTTTTTGTAAAAATTGCCAACAATTTATACGTGCTCGGATTGATCTGAAATTTTGACACAACCTTTCCAGCATCTTGAAATTTATACGTGATCGGATTCATGAGAAACAAAGATGTTTTAGTCGATCAAATAATTTTTGCATGAACAGTTGAATTGGAAGTCGAAATCTGGTTCGAGATGACTCATTTCTTGCTTCCCATTTCGTCACTTCTTCTGTGTGAGACAAGATCTTCATCAAAATGGCTTCATACTTTCTCCTGTTGTATTTTGACTCCGTTTTAGGAACTTATTTCTCTCATAACTTAACAAATTCATCAAACAACCAATTGGTGGAGAATTAAGCTCAAACGTAGCTAAATATTATCAAAATCACTCAAAACTAACTAGATTTAATTACCATTAAAATATCGAGTATGTCATTATATTTCTAATCTATCAAGATGCATCTATATGAAGAAGCACATGTTGTTCGGCATGAAAAGTCACTACTACCATAAATTTATGCAACGATTGTTACCGATTGGCATCCGCGAGTTACTTCAACATGATGTTTGGGAAGCTTTGACCGAGTTGAGCAATTTTTTCAGAGATATGACTGATATAGTGATCATGAAGGTTGATATGACAAAGTATAATTAGTCGATTGTAGTTACCATTTGCAAGCTTGAGGCGATATTTCTTCCGCCTTTCTTCGACTCCATACAACATCATAGTCCACTTAACATATGTGGCGTTGATCATTGGACTGGCGAATTTCAGATGGATGTATACATTTGGACGATACATGATTTTTAATTTATCATATTCTTAATTATTATATTTTTTCATAATTCATACTATTATATATTGTAGGTACATCGACACTTGAAGTTAAATGTACGGAACAAGGCCGTTGTGGAAACATCGATATGTAATACTTACTTAATTGAGGAATCATCACATTTCTGCACTCATTACTTCAAGTCACATGTCCATTGAAGAAGTGGAGATGTTCTCCATATTGACGATGGCAAGGAATCTTCTCACCCGAAGATATGCTTCCAATCTTAACATATCCAACTGATAAATAGAGTCATCTTATTCAACTTTTTATGGTATAATCTGGCTCTGACTCTACGTGGTGGTACAATTGTTTGTCTGAAGTATAAAATAGTGAAAGTGAATATTCAGAATGAGTACCCGAAATATGAACCTCCTGCCTTGGCCAAACAAACATCTCATTTTACTTCGTACCATTTCCGAGTAAGAAAAAAAAAAGGTTAACTGCCGAGCAATGTTCAAAGTTTGACCAAAGATATTCTATGCTAGTTACAACACAACAAAAGAGGTCATAGAAAACACAACTTTCCAAGAAGATGAAGTTGAGGTTCACATAAATTTTGATGATGTGGAACTCGTGGACCGACCACGTCGTGATCCTAGTAGCAAAATGATTAATATTTTTTTTTTAAATTTAAATATACCAAGCACCTAAGTGCTTAGTAAGATGTTTATTCTTTAAAAAGAATTATTAAATTAAATATACTAAGTACCTAAGAGCCTGCTAATATATTTGTCTATTAAATATATTATTAAATAAAATATAACAAGCACTTAGGTGCTCGGTAACGTATTTTTTTTTAATTATAAAATAAAATATATCAACTGACCGTGGAATCAAAAAGTCTTGCGTCACTGACTTTTCTTGTAGAATAAACTCCTCCACTTGAGGAGTTGGCTAGATTATTTGATTCCACGGTCATCCATTGATAGAAGTATTGAAAAAGATCACATTATGATAATTTGTAGTTTGGGCAGCTGTCCACCATCCTTTTGAATTTGGCCCAGTACGTGTTCAAGGATTCGTCAAATCCTTGTTGAACTCCAGTGATTTTCTTCTTCAATGCATTGGTCTTTGTTGCTGGGAAGAAGTACTCGAATAATATCTTTTTCATCTCCGACGACATCTTTATAGAATCCGGTTGCAAGCTTGTAAACCAAGCATTCACCTCACCTGACAGAGTGAATGGCAACACCGCAAGGCAAAATTGCTCTTTGATTTATGGATCTTCGTTTTTCTTTCCATAGAATTATGGTAGCACATTCAACAAGGCTAACTTGATCTCGATGGGTGGCGTTCCTTAGGGAAGCTTTATAGGAGTCGGGGGATCGTCCGTCAGGTGACAGGCAAGGTCCTCCAGGTGGGGATCTTCATCTCGACATGCCATTCTTCCCTTGGGGTTCGACACTTGGTTCGGGACCAACACTAGCTCCCCCTCTCCTTCAGATTCTGAGCCTTCAGATAGGGCAGCGTACAACACTGTCTTCTCCTTGGTCAAGGCACGCTGTCTTATCAACCTCGTCTCGGTTATTTCGATCTCAGGATCGAATAGCAATTGAGGACGAGAAGACATGCTCACAAACTGGAGAGGAAAAGAAAAGAAAAGAAACAAAAAAAAGGAAAAAGAAAATAGACTAGAAGAGATATATACACAAAACACTTTTCAAACAACGAACTACGCCACGCCATTTGATGTGAGCTGGTATTGGTACGTGTTGTCGTTGAGAAGCTCACCAACCGCATCAAGTAATTTATAGTCCCCACTTCCAGTTATTCTAAGGCTAGTATTTGGTAAGTTGGGTTGTTGATCTCACGAGGAATGGTTGTCCGCCCAGTTTGAAGGTGTTTTGGTGATTGGCGATGCTGCCACGCCTACTTGTAAGTGTGGGAAACTATCTACTTAAGAGAAAATAACAATCGACTATTAACTAAATAAAGATAGAACTGAACTAGGTTAAGGAAATCAAATTGCATTTACGGACTAAACTAATTATTTAAGAGAAAAGTAAGGTTGCAAGCTTAGTACTTAAACAAACAGAAAAGCATAACAAACTCAGGTGCACAGGCGTATCTCCGTGGCTTTTAAATTAAGCAACATATATCTTCTATTTGGGTAACTTTTACTCAGGGCTTGTGGTCCCCTACTACACCTACCACTGATTTCTGCTTTGTTGAAAACAAAGACAACTGTACTAAATTGTGGACCACGTCGGATTCACTTTCCCCTATTCCCTTCCAACCCCTAATTTTAGAGTCGTAAGTTATGGGACACCAGATGGATCCCGGTGGGGTTTTTCTTACTTGAAAGCGAAAACAATCAGAAATGACACTATCTAACTTGCCAAATTAGGGGTCCTTAGATCTGACTTGCTGAGCTATATTAGCACATGATGTCGGAAAAGACGGTAAATGAAAAGCTAAGGATGTTGTCATTAAACAAACTTAAACAATAAACTTGGTAGATAGACATTACTTGTAAACTATGAACGACAAGAACGAAAAAACAAGAAATAAACAACTATATTAACATGTGCTTCAAAACAAACATTCAAGTTCGGTTCTACAACCACTCTTAACTACGAAGCTAGCAACTAAACAAACTGAAAATAAAATGTTTCAAATGATGATTCTTCACACAAGTGACGGAGGGTGGCTGGACTTAGAGATTTAGGCCGCTAAGGATGGAAATTACAAAAGCTGAGGATTAAGGTGAAGGCTGGGAACTTCAAATCTGTTTTTCACAACTAGCATTCTCTCCATGACCTCCCACAAAGCCTCCAGCACTCATGGTATGATAACGCTTTTTTTGCTGGTCCTCTCCTCTTACTTTATACTCACTTTCTAGGGTTACATACGGGGCATAATCATGTGCTCGCATCCCTATGGTCCTTATCATGCGTTTGAGGCTTGCATCCTCGGATGTGATCTTCACTAAGTGTTTGCCCTTCGATCCTGCATTCCACCAACATGTCGCCTGGCCAGCGTACTGGTCTTCCACAGTTTAGCTTCCACCACCAACCGTTTAACCTCAGTTCATTTCTCTACATTCTCTGCTCTTCCTGCACTAGATTCGCACCTTTATGTGCAGATTAAATCGAAGTTCCCTCATTTTTAACTAGTATGAATGGCCGTAATCTGGCTTGATCAAACCTCCTTACACTTAAGGTATGCTTTCACTCAAGCATAAGTAAGTTTAAACTAGCTGGAATACGGTCATTAAGGACTAATACTCCCCCAGCTCAAGAAATGAAAAGATTCAAAAGAAAACACAGAAACGCGGAAGAAAAACACAGACTCAAGACTCAACAAAGAAATCACCAGCAGACATTTTAAAGAGCAAACTAGGCAGTTATTCAAAAGATGAATTTGGTTGATAGCAAGAGTCAAAAGCTAACTTAAAGTAATACACAGTTCTCTCGTTCTCAAGTTCTCACGGGTAAATTCCCACATGACAAAAGGTTATTTTCTAGCATAATTCAAAATATTTCGCTGTCAATTAATGGCTCAAAGAGGTCTTAAATTTGGGATACAATGGAGCTAAGGGGATTTATTGATCATAGGTTCGGCCCTAATTGTCCTAATCTTGATTGACTTGATTTTGGGCAGTGAAACTGGGCTCGTTCATTTCTATCCTGGGCAGTATGAAGGCTTGTAAATGTGCATTTTTTCTTGGGCTGCTTAACAGCATATCTTTCTTTTCACACTTTCTCTTTTTACATTCGGCACAATTTTGATTTCCTTAACAACTTACTGTCTATTCTTTTTACAATTACCAAGCCCAGCATATCATCATTATTGTATATTTGAGCTAAGAAAAAGAAGGGTTCAAGCTCAATCACGACTTCTAGGGTTGATTTTCTAGGTAAATATTCGAAAGAAGTTAGGCTCAAATTGGTTCACCCTATGCCTCTTGTCATTTGCCATCTTGACCTAGAAATATTTTAATTATTCTTTTGTTAATTAACTCTCAGAAATGAATAATGCGGAGACTGCTCCACTTTAGGCTCAATTCTTTCCTTTTTAGTGGGGATAATGCATTACTATAAGCAGTCTGTCATCCTCTAGCTAATCCAATTAATCAACCAAATTAATATTTTACCCATTTGAGCTACCTAATTTATTGGTGTTTCTATACTGGTGATGACTCACAAGGTCAGCAAAACAATCGCACCCTCATCACACTTGGACGGAACAGAATGGGTCCAGCGTACGGGATGAGATTGTTTGACTAGACAAAAACAAAACAAGACAAAAAAAAAACAAACAAGACTCAAGAGCACTCCAACTAGAAGAAAGAAAATGAAAAGAAAAAGAAAAAGAAAAAATGAAAAGAAGTAAGAAAAGACAAATTAGGGGAGAATTATAGCGTTCACCGGTTTCGCTGACTTCGGCGCGCAAGCATGATTTTAGATGAGCTGGGTTTGTTGAGATCGATAGTTGGCTGAGTGTCCTCTTCCTCCTCAGTTTATACATCTTTAGTTGGGCTGGCTAGTGGTGCGGCTTCTCTTTCTTCTCGGTTAGCTCATTCTGGTGGTATCAGTGGTGTTTGTACCGTATTCCATATGTCCATTGTGAAAGTCCCAAGGCTCTTCCTCATAAAGTGTATTGCATCTTCCATATCCTTCAACTGATTCATTTGCTATTCCAATTGATCTTCCATCTCCTTCATCATTTCGCTCAGTTTGCCGATCTCTATATCCCTCAACTGGCCAGCTTGTATCTCTTGCGTAACAATGCGTGGCGCAGCGTTCGAAGATAAGATGGCCTCCCGGGTGTGTAAAATAGAGGCATGCCATCTCACACAGGTTAGAACAAGGGTACCTCGTAAAAAATTTAGATCAAAGTTAGATGGATGAGGAGACATTTCGAGACACAAATCTTCCGGCAAATCAAATTCATAATTTCTTGATAAATAAGCATTTAACACATGACAAAGAGCAATGTTTCTGGTGGGGTGTGAACAAATCAATTTAACTTAGTAGGCTAGCCAAAAACCAAGGTCTACTGTAGTCATCTAGTGCATGCACCATGTCAAATGCAACTCAGCCACAGTAAAATGTTTAAAACATGTGGTCTGGCCTAGTAAGTTGTAAGCTAAGTAGGTTTGGCATATTCTCAAGACAGGGTTGGACAGATGATGGGTACGGGATTGGGTAGCCTTAAATGGTCCGGCCGTCGGGTGTGTTAAGGATGCCCAAGCAGCCTGCTGATCGAATGGTAATGTGTACCTACTCGATACACCCCTTTGTGCGGCCTAGAACTCATAATCTTTGGCCTCATCCATCGACACAATCCCTAGTCTAACATTCTATTCCAATAAAGACAATTCATGGTACTCTCCAAACAGTTTGAAAGCAATCGAAGTTTCCTCCAAAAGACATTAGTTGTAAATTCGAAAGAGTTGAAAAATCCATCGACTAATATCCTAGGTACGTTCATAGTAGGCACATCCAACAACCATTCAAAACCAATATCATGAAAATACTTGCAAAATTCCTCCCTGACACCAAAAGTATTTAAAGTAGAGAGATTGAGAAGTTACCAAATCCGATACTCCTTACCGAGTCGGGTTGATACCATCCGGAAGACTGTGGGGTCGGGGCTATTTTGGATTCGGGCGATCAAATCCAGATCTAGCTCCAATCTCTGCTTCCGGAACTTCCTCGCTTTACTTTGGGCAGAGTCCGCCAGGGACACATCGTCTTCAGAGTCTGAAGCTGGCTCCTCTGAAAATGTAGAATCAGAGCTTTCTTCTTGTTCCGAAGGTTGTGTCTCCGTTGACACTGAAGATTCCTCATGGGTTTGCCTCCTTTTTCGGTTCTTTCGGAAAAACTAGTTGCAAGGGCGCCTTTCTGTTCTCGCTCGCTCCGCTTCTCTTTGTGCTGGGCTCGCTTGCTCTTCCTCTTCTTCGTGCTCAGGCTGGTGTACGGCTCTTTCAGGTGGGCTTGACTCCTTTTCCACCCGTTTATCCTTCTTTCTCTTATCTTTCCGACTGGCCTTCTTAACTGAGCTCAGCATCAGAGATAGCTTTGAGGTGTTCTCTGGCCGTTTTCCTGCCTTCTTCTCACTCTCTTTTCTTGGCGACACTTATTTTTGTTAGAAGATTTTTTTTTGTTAGAAGATATTTTCTTATTTGGAAGTTTGCAGAGGAAATTCAAATGTTTTTTCTCTTTCGGTCTTTGAGTGTGTGAGTGGACGAGAGAAATGGTGGAACTGCCCTTTAAAGGGTGAAAACAAGGACGTTCATATAGTAGGCTTGTTGGACGTTTGCGTGTGTCAGGGCTGTAGATGCGGTCCAACTTCTCGGGATCTGAGCGTATCTTCTTTCCCATCCGTTGATCTCTTTACTTGATTTGGAAGATGGACTTTTTTTGGGCTAGGATTTAATTCCTTTTTTGAACTTACCCTCCTGCCTCCAACGACTCTTTTGCTATTCCACGTGTCATCCGCTACTTAAGAAAACAATAATGCACAAAATAAGCTTGCCATCAATTTTAACTGGTATGAATGGTCGTAATCTGGCCTGATCAAACCTCCTCACACTTAAGGTACTGCCTATTCTTTTTACATTTACCCAACCCAGTTTATTATCGTTATTATGTTGCCCTTCTTTCTTGTATAATTTTGAGCTTAGAAAAAGAAGGGTTAAAGCTCAATCACGGCTTCTAGCGTTTAACCTTAGCTAATTTCTCTACATTCCATGTTCTTCATGCACTAAATTCGCACATTTATGTGCAAATTAAATCTAAGTTTCCTCAATTTTAACCGGTATCAATGGCCATAATCTGGCCTGGTCATATATAGCAATTGTACTTTTCTACTTTGCTGGTTGTTGTTTCAAGTTTTCCCTCTCGGTGTTGGGGAGTTTTGCTGTCTGTTTTCCACAATCGATCTACAGTTTTTGCATACTCGAATTCATATTCCTCCAAGGTACATGTATCTCTCTCTACATGTGATTGATTAATTTTTATATTCAAACGGTGTGAATTCCTAATTTTGTATGGGTCTTCTCACTTAGACATGTAAATTAACTTCTTGTGATGCTACATATGGTGTCTCTCGTAGAGGTATTTACAGTTCAGAAAACTACAGTTCAGAAGCATTTTTATTGAGTACATCATCTATAAAAATGTCTCTCATGTGAATTCTGCATCTGCATGTGTGCTCATTTTTTCCATAAAAATTATCTTTTGATATTTGGGCCTCATGGAAGATTTGGGCAAATTTGTTGCCTCTACTCATGAAGATGCATATTTGGTGATAGATCTCATAGCACATTATTCTGTTGGGTGCTTTGGCATTCACCAAATTAAAGCCTATTAATTTAGTAACGTTAGAACTTGCATCTTATACTTGCATCTTATTCTCACTTGCCATGCCTTAAAAACTGTTTTCTTGGAATGTCAACAACTAAATAGGACCTGGTTAGTTGAATTCTAAGTTTGTCTTTCGGCATGGTCTTACTAGAAAGATGTGCAAAGTAAATATTGATAAGAAAATAGGATAACTCTTGATATATGATATCGATGTTGCACCTCTAGTCACAACTTAGCAGTTGGAGAGTTCAGATGACAAGGTTAGAAAATGAACATTTACATTCTCAAATAAAATTTATTGAGGATATTAACTGTCAGAAGTAAAATTTTGTAAATTTTTCAAGCTTTCAGTAACTTACCCAAAATGCATATAACATTTGATAATAGAATATAACATGCACCTCTCCTTTAGAAATTGAGCATGACTATTTCATATACTTAACAATGTCTTAAGTCACTTTAAATTAGTGTGAAAGTATACAAATTATATTTCTGGTGTAACTTATTGTTCGCAATATGTAGGGTAAACTAGTAGGTTGTTCCTATGTAATAAAAAATCCATATGACCATTTGAAATTTATTTCTTCATAAATTTATGTCTTTGTTTTTGCTGAAGGGTAAATTCATATGATCATTAATCTGAATTCCTAATTGTCTTGAGCTTTTTTGTGCATCGAAAAAAAACAATAACAGTATAAAACGTTATAATGGATTTTGAATTAGTATCTATTAACTCTATTATGTTATTTCGCAACTCTAGATTTTTTTTTATGGCGTTCATTTATTTTAGATGGCTTTTCATGGAAAAGGAGATAATCATGTATGGATTATTGAAGAAGATGTAAAGCTTGTAGAATCAATCTTGGAGTTGAAAATGAGTGGAAATTGAAATGGTGAAAGTGGAAGTGGGTTGAGAAAATGTTATCAAAACGAATTAGAAAAAATATTGTATAATAAGTTACCTAGCCATGGTCTTAAAGAAAAACCACATATTGAATCTCGTTGCAAATTTTTTAAAAAACAGAATTGTGCTATTTATGACGTGCGTACTAATGGAGAATTAAGTGGTTTTGGCCGGATGACGGAAAAAAATGTGTTACCGCAAGTGCAGACATATGGGATGATTACTTGAAGGTAAAACTTATTAAATTTATGTTATTCAAAGTTTATTTATTAATTTGTTTTTGTTTTTTTTTACTTTTTTGCACTTTCATGAAAAATAAGTCTTTTCCATACTATGATCAATTAATACTTGTTTGGGGCAAGGATATAGCTACTGGAGTACATGCTGAAACTCCAATACATGTGATTGAAGACCTAGAGAGAGATCAAAATATAGATCAAGCGGATGAAGAATCGGATGAAGATAGTGTACCACCAAGAACCACATCTCGAGGATAAGGAACTTAAAAAAAATCTGAGAGGAAGATGAGGAGTTCAGATGGTTTGATATCAACTTTGAAACACATGACTAATGTGCTCACTGCGCATATGGCTAAGTCAGATGATCAAATGAGTAAGATTGTGGAAAGTTTTACGGGAGCTGACAAAGAGAAAAAAACAATCGTCATAAGCTTAATGTTGAATTACGAGAGATTGAAGTCTTAACAAATTCTCAAAGACAAAATAGTGCAATGAAACTTGTTCGAAATCCATATTTATTAGATTATTTTTTCACTCTTGATGACGTGAGAGAGAAATAGATATTTACAATCGAATTACTAGGAATAAATTAGTCTAAGGTTTTTTTGTCAAGTATTTTTTTTTATTTCTTGTCATTAACTACATCATGTTTATTTTTATATTTGTCTATTCTGATTTAATACAGTTTGGATGTTTTTTGCAATTTATTAGATTATTTTAAGTAAATGAAAATTATAATTTCAGAATCCTGACATGTTTCCAAACACATGAATCATATTTGTTGGAATTATATTTCCAAGAATCACAAACCTCATGAATCATAATCCCATAAAGCATAATCCCGAGAATCATATTCCCTAATAATTTTACTTTTTTGCCAAACAAACGGGACCTTAGTTCTAGCATCCAAAATCAAACTATTAAATGACTCACATAGATTAATTTATAACATATCACATCTGATATTGGTAATATAATATGACTTGGTCCAATGATTGGGAGATATGTTATTTTAATATAGATATGCTTCCTTATTCAATCCCTCTAACATATATACTCTCTTTTTTTCCCCAAAAGCGTCTGGGTAGCTGGCTCATGCTGAACTCCATAATAGGTCATTCACTTATTTTCCTTGGAATCTTAACCTAAAGTTGGCAAAAATGTGTCGCACATAAAATCTACGCTCACAATAAGGAAATAGTTGCTCGATTGCCAGTAACAATCCCTACATTAAAATAAGGACGTTTATATAGCAGGCTTGTTGGACGTTTGTGTGTGTCAGGGCTGTAGATGCGGTCCAGCTTCTCGGGATCTGAGCGTATCTTCTTTCCCATCCGTTGATCTCTTTACTTGATTTGGCAGATGGACTTTTTTTGGGCTAGGATTTATTTCCTTTTTGAACTTATCCTCCTGCCTCCTACGACTCTTTTGCTCTTCCACGTGTCATCCGCTACTTAAGAAAACAATAATGCATAAAATAAGCTTGCCCTCAATTTTAACTGGTATGAATGGTCGTAATCTGCCTGATCAAACCTCCTCACACTTAAGGTACTGCCTATTCTTTTTACATTTACCCAGCCCAGTTTATTATCGTTATTATATTGCCCTTCTTTCTTGTATAATTTTGAGCTAAGAAAATGAAGGGTTCAAGCTCAATCACGGCTTCTAGCGTTTAACCTCAGCTCATTTCTCTACATTCCCTGTTCTTCATGCGCTAAAAAATTCGCACCTTTCTGTGCAAATTATATCTAAGTTTCCTCAATTTTAACCGGTATTAATGGCCGTAATCTGGCCTGATCAGTTTTATTACAATTTTAATGTATATTATTACAATGTTTTTTTCCTCTCTATTTGATGACAAATATTGTTAAGTTGGCACAGTATATCAAAATGAGGAATGTATGATTTTGTTTTTGTTTCTTACCACTTGCTTTTGCTCGGTAAATATTCTAGGTACTCAGTAAATCAGCGACGAACAAAATATCTAGCATGAAAAGTCATCGGTAAGTCTGTTTCGTCGAGCACTTTTGCTTGTGTTCGCTAATTGACATTTGTTTGTAGTGAAAAGTACCGCATTGTGTGTACAAAGCCATTGCGTTCGAAAAATAAAACAAATTAAATAAATTTTTTACTCCTCATGGGACTCGAACCTTGGAGCTGCACTCATTTAGCAAGAAGATGCATTCACCTTAGATTTTCATGATCGAAGAGCTGCAAATTATTTTTTGTTATTATTTTAAATATAAGCTCTAATTTGAATTTCTTCATAATTTGTTTCCAATGGTTGATTCGGTCTCTGTTTGCGTATAAGAAGTGGTTCTTAAACGAATACAACTATATATAAGGTTGCATTAGGGAGAAACCAAACCTTTAATGCATATATAAGAGCAAATCTAATCCATTGAATTTAAAAATAGATGGCTAAGATTTCTATAAAATGCAGATCATTATACTATTATTGTTGTATCATAATAAATGTATAATAGTCAAATATCAATTTTAGGTCAGATTTATTTTTTGTTGTTGGCAGAATTTCAGGAGTAATGACTTAATATTATTATAACGTATGTAGAGTATCATTAAAACAGTCAGTTTATGTCATTCTAATGTATGTAGAATATCAGCAAAACTGTCAATATAGTAAAATATCAATTTAGGCGAGATTAATTTTTGGTTGTTGGCGGAATTTTAGAAGTAATGACTCCACTATATATGCACACGATACTAAACATGAATCTTTCTCAAAATCTAACCAAATAATAAATCAAACTAACATGTCAATTCATAATTTAGATAATGAATGTTGCAAATGATTAAAATCTAATAAATACAACTAACTTTTTAATTCAAATCATTATAACTGCAATAACCAAATCATCATTATAATATATGCAGAACATCAGCATAATGCTCGTTATATATCATTGTATTACAAAAATAAACAGTCATTATCGATTACAATGCATCAAAACATACTCGTATATAATTATTACACAAAATCATTATACAGTGAGTTCACATGAATTATGAATTATGTAATGATATATGTATTGTGTAATGATATATGTATTGTGTTATGCATAACAATCATTATGCAAGAGTATCATCATAATGCTCGGTGTATATTATTATAACGTATGCAAAGTATCATAATAACCTCTCTCCATAAATCACTTAGGTTACCATAACATCAAAACATATCATAAATAACCTCTCATCAAAAAAATCGTATGTTACCATAACTGAACAATTGTTAAATTAGAAAAATATCATTTTCAATTATAAAATAATAATAATTCAATGCCACATGACGTATTTGTATCCATATAATCTCGAAATGCAGTTACAAATTGATCTTAAATCTGAATTAATAATTGATTCAAATTTGATTATACCTCTCTCTCTATATATATAAAATAATTTTTTTCGAATATAAATTAGGAACCATTTTTAACCCTTAAATCATGAGAATTTACAGTGAATTCACCACCTTTATTACTTGAATTCATGTTCATATATATATATATATATATATGGTAGCTCTAAGGTGATACCAACCCTTATATGCTTAACTAATACTGAATCTTAACCACAAGATTGATGAATCAATGGTGTAGATTGTGTTTTTGCGTGTATCAGTACAATCAGTATGGCTGTATCAACAAAAGGTTAAATTCGTCAAATCTTTTTGAAACGCGGTATATATTTATGGTAACTCCTCGATTTACGCAAGATATGGATTCTGCGTATCTGCCATGCTCCCGTCATTCTTCATCTCCTTTTCGCATATTAGGTGGTATACAACTGCATGATTATAACAAAAAATAATAAATGTGTAAATGCTCAGTGTATATCATTACATCTACATATTAAGCTCAGTCTATATAATCAAAAGTATCAGTATAAATGGGCACTTG